>JAUCMS010000127.1:423462-446965 GCA_032357445.1 Enteromius radiatus | reverse complement strand
GCAGAATCGTTCGTTCGTAGTCCTCCTGAAACTCATTTAATTTCATTAAATGATATTTAACTTCATTAAATGTCATTTATTGCACATTTCAGTTTAATAATTCATACCATGATGGTGCTTAGTGTTTGTGTGAATGACACTGAGCACCTTCTATATTTAAATTGTTCTATATTGTTACTATTTAAAAGCTACTTGTGATAGGCTTTGGTTCATCATGTGACTTTCTCATCACCACCTGCTTTTGGTGGTTATCAGTGTATTTCAAAGGTACAAAACAAATTTCACTACTTTAATAGGTTGGTATATTAACATTTTATCAGTTATTATGGTTTATTATCAGAAATTACGGTATTTAACTGTAAATTTAACATAAAATCTTTAAAATCATACTGTTACCATTTTTTTTTTTACCATATTTACAGTGTATATTTCAAATGTAAATAAATGAAGGTATTTTAATTGTGTGTCAATGTTTTTTTTTAATTTATAATATGGGATGTTCTCCTAGCTTTTCATCAAGTGCTGGCATAAACACAATCATAACAATTACAGGGCAGTTCAATAACAGATCACTTTGCACTAAAACATTCACACTCTTTTTCAATCTGTCTTCCCTGAATCTCTCGCTCTGCTCATGAATAAAGCAGCAGAGCTGAGTGAGACTGTAGAGGCACAGGGCTGTAATCCTCACTCCCTCGAGCGTCGGCTTTGACTGTGTGAAGTGTAAGTAATAAAAGGATGGGTTAATGGGGAGAGGGAGAGGGAGAGAGAGTGTATCTGTCTGTGTTTTTTTGGGGAATGAAAGGACACATCAGACTCTCCCAAAACCCTGTGAACCGTCTGCCCACATTTGCATTCATGCTTTCGACAGAAAGTGACTTTGACAGTCAGAGAATTCATGATATGCATTTTATCAGCATGTACCTGAGAATTAAACTCATGACCTTGGCATTGTTGGGAATGCTACCTACCTAGATGGTTTTGTTTGCTGCTGACCCACTCAAAGATTCTCAAATATGCTGTTTAGGCACACATATCTCTACGATTTGAGACACAGACAATGATACTAACATTAATAAATTGTTAGTGAGGTAGGCATTAGTTTTGGTATTGGGGAGGTATACATCTCAAAATACTAAGAACTATAATAAATAGTACCTCGATGATACTGTCATCTCACTTCAATGAAAGAACTTAAATTCATACATGAACTGTTGCAAAAATTTAGATGGTTAGAATTATGGGAAACACACAGAGTGTGTGAATGTCTGTGAATGAAAGAGAGAGAGCGAGAGACAGACCCAAAAGTGTGCCACCTTGCCAGGAGGGGCCTTGGTGTTGTTGCCATGGAAACAACACTGAAACAGCTTCTGAGAAAGGATTTAGAGAGAGCGAAAGAATGAGTGAGAGAAGTGAAAAATGGTGCAGAGAGAATCCCCTGCTATACATCTCAACAAGATGTCAAGAATGCAGCCGAGCCACATTGAACACACACACTTATTTAGTTATTTAATGACTACCTGAACATGTCTGAATGTCCCAATCTCTCTGATGACAGGAGGGGGTCAGGGACCCCATGGAGAGCAGTAATATGTGAGTTGAATATCAAGAGCGTTAAGCGTATGTGTTTCATCTCATTAACAAATACTAAACACTCATCCACAGAATCTGATTAGGAGCAAGCATAGTATAGCAGCAGGAGTCTGTGAGTGTGTAGTTTCTGTTTGCATGACATTGCATGTCAGAACTACCCATTTTGTTTAGGTCTAAGGGTTGTTTTTAATACGAGTTAATGCCATTTATTATTGTTGTATGTGTGCAAATGCATCTGCTCTGTGTGAAACAGACGACATTTAAAATAGAATTAAAGGCCCAGCTCTCCCTCTCTACAGGCATGTGTTTAAAAGTCAATGGAACGCTATCAAACACTCATCTCCCACTGTGAACCAAGTGCCTGCGGTCTGCTTGCAAAATATCACACACCATATCATTAGCCACGAACACTGAACTTCATTTTCTGAATAGGTTTTGATCTAATTCAATCAATCCAGTAGATAAAAGTCTACACAAGTTACAAGAAGGCTGCATTTAACTGGTCAAAAAGTAATGTAGTAACATGAGTTTTGGGCAAAAAATAGATATTTTGATTATTATTATTATTATTTATTTATAATTGTGTTGATTGGATATTGATTCTCAAAAGCTGCAAATTGATCTTTTCCAGTATTTCAGCAAACATTTAAAGGGTTAGTTCACCCCAAAATGAAAATTCTATCATTAATTACTCACACTCATGTCATTCCAAAGCCATAAGACCTTAATTTACCTTCAGAACACATATTAAGATATTTTTTGATGGAATCTGAGAGCTTACTGTGCATTTACTACGTTTCTGGACCTGGATCTTTTCAGTTACCCCACCCACAACACGTCATTTTACTGACGACTGCTTCTCTAATCTCGGGAAGTTCAGCATGGAATACACAAAATGCTTGCTCTTGAAAGATGCCTCAGTACCCAGTTTATTTGGACCAGTGGCTCCACTGAATCACAAACTGCAAGTATGATAATAGATGCTTATATATCAATAACTATGGCAATGGGTCTATTGCTTCCGATGCAGTAGACCAATCACAACAGACTGGGCCATTTGACAAATCAGGGCAGAGCAGGCTCACGAAAAAAAAGGGGGTTTAGAGAGACTGAATCATAGAACTGCTTTAAACAAATCGTTTAAGAATCACTGGAAAATGAGTTGATATTAAATGTATATTTTGAGAAAACAAAAGCATTTTTTCCCACCTTGAATGCATGTAAACATATTGTAGGAGACTCCCAAAACAATATTAGGAGCCTTACAAATGCAATTTAAAACAATAGCTTTAAGATACAGGTCCATGGCTCCTTTGTATTACTTTACCAATTGTAAACTGATGTTCACTGTTATTATTATTATTTTTTTTTTTATATCAATATAAATTTTTTAAATTTGTGTTAAATCTACATAAAAAAATAAATCTAACCAAATCACAAATCAATTTAGATCAAATCTTATTGGGACAACTGAAACGATACCCAGCCCTACTGTAAGTAACATTGTGAAATATTATTAAGATTTTTTTTTTTAAATAATAATTTGTTGTATTTTAATTAGTGGTGGGCCGTTACCGGTGCTGTGTTAACGCACGACAAAAAATATCGCCGTTAATCTATTCACAAAGTTGTGTTGGGAGCTGGGACTATGCAAGCTATGATGACTTTCACCTTGATATTTTAGCACGGATGTATACTTAGCCGAATTACACTGTAGCCCTATTTGGACAGGACTAGTTTTCTAAACTATTGTACGTGTGAGCGTCGATTCTTACCACCTGTCGTCTGTGATCTTCATGTACCATTTCGGACAGGACTAACACCTCCGTATTTATTACAGAGGTGAGAGGGTCTGTTTTGTACATCTGGGTGTCACAGAGATCACGCGCAATGCACTAGCAATTTAGTAATTTAGCAATTTTGTTTGTAACAAAGGTCTTCACTGTCACTTTTGATTAATTTATTACATGTTTGCTTCATAAAACGACCTTCTTTCAAATAAGTATCTTGACCCCAAAATTTGAACAATAATGCATATAGGCAGATGTATATATTTATACAGCAATCACTATACCTTCTGTTATTTCTCTAAACACATATAGAAAGTATTACATTTTAAAATATTTAAATATTACATCTTTGAGAGAGCCTGACATACTGTACACAATCATTACTTAATTTCATTAATGTATTAAAAAAAACACTATACTTACAATATATCTATGCCTCCTTACTCTTCCAAGCAACAGTTTACATAAGGAAATCAAAATTTAAATGTCCAAATCAAGAGCAGCAGTAACAGCAGAGCTGCAGTTGCAGGTTGATCTGATGAGGAGACGTTTGTTTGTGCTGCTCAGATTCCAGAGCCCCGGATCCCCCCTCTGCCCCCCCTTCCGCTGGCTCCCCTTCACCTCTTTAATGTCAGGATCAACGCTTGGGCTCTCTGAGAGTCTTGCAGATCAACCCCCAAACAAAGTGACCAAACAGAATGAATTATGATTATATTCTCTTCTCTTATCCCACATATTTAGAGCTGTTCAGAATACAGAAAAAGAGTGTCATCAGTGCAGACTGAGAGGAAGTGTTGCCATGGTTTCCTTTCACGACCCCTGATTGTTGCTTGATCAAAAAAGAAGGAAGAGCAGAAGCCAAACACTTTGACAGACAAGATAGTCAGAAAAACAGCTAGACAGAGTAAACACTGTACATTAATCCTCTCAAGGTCAATGACTCCAGACCAGACCATATACTATTAGCCTATATTTTAGCATTTTGTTTGTTGTATGTTTAAACGGTAGTTCACCCCAAAATGAAAATTCTGTCATTAATTACTCACCCTCATGTCGTTCCAAACCCATAAGACCTTTGTTCGTCTTCAGAACACAAATGAAGATATTTTTGATGAAATTGGAGAGCTTTCTGACCCTCCATAGACAATAGTGCAACTGAAATGTTCCAAGCTCCAGAAATGTAGTAAATATATTGGTAAAACAATACATGTGACACCAGTTTTTTTTTTTCTCCACAAAAAAACAAACAAAAATAACAATTTACTATTCTCCCGTGAGTTTCGTCTTCAGCCATTGGTACTTAAGAATGTATTTGACGTAATCAGCATTGTTTATGCGCGCATGAACATAATCTGCATGATAAGCATTATTTTCAGTCTACATGGGTGTCAAGTCTGAAGTTAAGCTACTGATGTCTAATGAACTGTTTCACCAATGCGTTTACCACGTTTCTGGACCTGGAACATTTCAGTTGTGTTTCTGTATATGGAGGGTCAGACACATCTCCTATTTCTTTGAGAAAATCTTAAATTTGCATTCTGAAGAAGTCTTATGGGTTTGGAAGGACATGAGGGTGAGTTATTAATGACAGAATTTTAATTTTGGGGTAAACTACTATAAATATTCATATTTTATTTCAGCTTTATATCATTATTTTGTTATTTTAGTTTAATTTTTAGTTTAGTTTAATTGCGTTCAAACAGACTTAAGACCTTCAATGTCAATTAATCAAAAGTTCTGCCCTCATCATGTGGACCAGCTCTAGCAGATCTAATTTTGAATGCATCAGATATGTCTTTTGCAAACCAAAAAGATTCTTTCTTGTCATGAATGATACAGTTTTAACGTGACGTGATAAAATTTGTGAAATATGGGTTCCTCTGGTATAAGAAAAGCCTAAGCTAAGCATTTAATGAAAGTACAGTTGTTAACGTGGAATGGGCTTCATGCAGGGTTAGTAACACTCTTTCTGTCTCTCTCCCATGAACTCTTCTCACTCTGTCACACACAATTAAATGTGCTGCATTCAGCACAATCAGGACAAATCAGCCAGGCAAACATGTGACCTGGAGTCCCCATGCCTCAATGCACGAACCCCTGGCTCGATAAGGCCTGGAGCAAAGGGGGTCAATCCCTGGAGCGAATGCTTTGAGGACTGCTCTGATCTGAGACCTGCTCTGTATCTGGAATTCCATTCATGTTTTTAGGATATGGATGGGTCCTTCATCTGTGTAAATGGGGCAGACTAACAGGAAGAAACTGGGGTGTTTGGAGAGACAGCGGAGGATTAACTGGAGAGTGAAATATGGTTCTGGGCTGAATGGAGATGGATGAAAACTTCAGCCCAGAGAAGACCTACAGTAGCCTAAATAAATTATTACCTCAATTTGATAAAAAAAAAACAAAAAACAAAACCAAACAAAACGCACAGTTTATATTTCTGTTACATTTCTAAATCTATTTTCTGCATCTATGCATTATCATTATTGCATTTTTTAATCACATTTTTCACTTTTTTGAGCTTGCAATGTTTAATTACAATATCATAACTCCATCTTCAGAAATGACAGACTTTTCTCTAACGATGCATGTCCGACTTCTCCAATTATTTAGTGTAATCACCAAATAGAAGCAAGTTTTTTTTTTTTTTTTTTTTTTTAAATGATAAACAGATGTCTTTTAAAATATAGAAAAAAAGACCTGTTGGAATTAGAGATGTGCAAAACTAAACATTATCTAAATCCTCTAGTTAGTGGGTTGTCCAAATGACAAAGTCCCAGGCATCCTGTATAATTAAACTGAAAGTAATTGAACAAAAACTGCATAAAAGTCTTAGTCCTCACAAAAAAAGAGGAAGACCTATGGAATTACATGCATAAATGTACTGATGAATATTTATTACCAAAGTGGTGTTTTAGCATGCTGACAGGAGTATTTTGATGATTGAGACCATGCTGACTGACACTTTTCCTATTCTTAAATTAAACTTAAATGAATTTAAATTAAAAAAGTAATTTTGTTATGTGCTTTTATCATTTAGTGTTTGTGAAGAAAAACCATGGACATAGAAGTACCGCTTCTATGCTGCTCTGGAATCTTGCTTTTGATCATAAAGTCTGACCAAGAACCCGTTAAATAGATTTCATAATGAACTAACAAGGTCCCTGGCACCCTCCTGACACATTGAGACTGATGACATGGTTACAGCATTGGATTGATTCAAAGCATCGATGATGACCATCACGACACCCATGTAAAGTAACTGCAACAACAACACATCATCGATCATGTCCTACTGCTGCCCGATACTGCTGAGTAAGCATGCTGGTAAAACAGGCTAAGTGTTTAGGTGTGTGTTTTTGCGTTTGTTCACGGAATCAGACTAAAAGCACCTATAGCTGTTGACAACTGAAATGAATGAATTCTAAAAGAATATATATATATATATATATATATATATATATATACATTTGTTTTTTGTTTTTTTTGGTCCAGCTGTCTCATAAACTGACATGGCCTGTGTCCTGGAAAGGCCTACTCGATGGGCTCAATAGACAGGCCATGCTTGCAATTTCTTTTTTTGGTGGCGGGTAACAAAAGGCAAAGGCAAAATAGCAGCAAACAGCACTTTTACACAGCCATTGCTTTTCATCTGCTCACAAACACAACAGAGGGGAGAGGTAGCCCACTGTACTGTATGGCAACAGCTAATATGCTAAACTGACTTTCAAAAACAAAATGTTGGCTGAAATGGAAATTTCTGACCTCTACTGAGACTCTTACATACTCTTTTCACTTACCTCCAAGGGAAAAACCTATTGGTGCACTTGCTATTGCCATTGCCAGAGTGTTACTTAACCACCAAGGCAGTGAGGGGCCCAGCTCTAAAAACACACAAACAACTGATACAGCCCTGGAAAACCTGTGGTAGAAAAGTGTGCCAAACAACACAATGTAGCAGAGCTCCGCATTCAACATACTGCTGGGTAATGAACAACATGATGACACAACAACAGAAATTGACTGTAAATACTAAAACAAATTGTGGCCATTTAAAGGCAGGTCATCCCAAAATGAAACCTGTGTCATGATTTACTTTAAGACCTGTGCAAGAAAGTCACTACACAATAACACTCAATTTCTCTACATCTCTCACAAATAAACTGACTGGTCTTTACTACTACTTAATAATTAATAATTTATAATAATTAATAATTTTGTGAGAACATATATCTCCCATCTACAAATTAAAGGTCACTTTGCAAGTTGTGAGCACATATAAATAACAATATAAATAACAATAACAAGGTATAAAGGAGAAATATTTTTGACAGTTTCAATTAAAGGTCTGTCATTTGTTTAAAAAAACAACAACAGGTATTTAGAAAATGAAAAAGACTTGCAGTTTTTTAGTGGTTTTACTTTTAGAAATATGTGACTTCTACAGAACTGACATTAATCCTAAGGTTCAAGTAAACAGATCTGTGTCGGCCCGTGGTCAGGTGCAACAAAACTCTGACAGCATCATAATCAAATGTGAAGTTGGTAAAGACACTGGACACCAATCATTTACTCTGGCTAACATGATAAACTTTATCTTAGCCCTCTGGTGTCTGAGGCATTGTTTTAGGCCCTGGAGATTCATTGACTTGTATGTAACGGTTTTTAAACCTATATAACAGTATTAAAATGTAAATAACAATTTAAATAATTATTTATATTTTTCATGTAGAAGTGATGCCAACCAAACACTGAGGATCATATGAAATGCACTTAACATTTACTGTAACGTTAGGCCAAGGTAATACAAATGTTAAATAGCTCAAAGTACAACATTTAAATTTACTCAAAGGCGTGTAATAGAAATCTCAAAACTGAGAGAATATTTTTTTGAAAAGACAGGACAGGCTTTCAAAGAAAACATTATGACAAATTATGGTTATGTTTATCATTAACGTTATATGTTTTGTTGACTTACCGCAAGAAACATCCACATATGATCAGCCACATGAAATTCTGGAGACAACAAGCCCTTTAGGCATACTAAATCAACGAATGATAAATTATGTAAACATAAAAACACAGACGTATTATGTCGCAGTTCCTAATAAAGTTACCAGCCTCAACTGACTCGACATTTTATTTGTTTGTACCACAAACGACATAACGCACACCCCGTATTTTCAGGGTACAACATTAATCCTCGTCACAGCCATAACACACACAACACACCACAGCCTTTTCATGTGATCAAAACACAGCACTTGCGCGCGACGTTAGCGTTAGCAGCTCAGCTTTGTCCAAGCCCACGAGAGATGCAAACCCGATTAAAAGCCCGTTTACCTGTATACGTTATATCAAGCGCTGGCGGCGTCTCTCCGATTTCGGTCCGTGTTTTGCTCTCCCTCTGTAATGTTACTTAACATGCATCGCTTAACTGCTATTTTCTGCAACGACTGATGTGAATAACGGTGCGCGATGCAGGTTCAGTTGTTTGTAAATCTCTGAACGATGCGCACAACGTGCGCGTTTCCTTGACAGCGTCGAGTCTTCTGCTTGAGCGCGACAAATGCTGCCCCTGCGCGCGTGCGCAGACCGAAGCCTTGACCACCTCCCACCAAAATAAGCACAGACTGGAGCAGCAGAGGAAAAAATAATCAGTGCTTTACCTCTGAAATCTCCACAAGTAAGTCAATGAAGACGGTCCAATAAGGTTGTACTGCGAAATTTCAGGAAGCGTTGTCGTCTATTGCATGTCAGTGTTACAGCAAATAGAGCTCATATTATGCATTTGTTTCCTATTCTGTACATTGGCGTTTCATCAGTAGAGGGCAGCATCCTTAAGAGTGACAGACCTACATGAAAAATTAAAAATGCACTATAAGAATGCACTAAAATGTACACTATATATTTGTTCACTATATATATATATATATATATGTGTGTGTGTGTGTGTGTGTGTGTGTGTGTGTGTAAAAATTAAAAAATTGTAACAGTAATGTAAAATTCTTAAGTAAAAACATGTTACTTAGTTAAAGGTAAATTTATACCATAACCACATGCATTGGATATACATCTTTTTATCCTACAACAATAAAATACATTTAAATGTTTTTACAAGTAAAAATGTTACACTTAATATATATAAATCAATAAATGAACACATCTGTTACAAGAACAGTTTTTAAATGAATCTTAAGTCATCGTGGGGCCTTTTTATTATTTGCCATTATCATTTTACACCATAATTATTATTATTATTATTATTATATTTTTAATGTATGATATATTAACATGATATCATTATGTGTCATATTAATGTTATGCTTTCTTAATACATACTTTGACCATACTTTTTTAAATTCATCATTTGTTTTGAAAAATACTAAACAGATAGTTGAACAGATAGCAAAATAGATGTATTTTCCACCATTTTATAAGAAATTATTGTGTTTAACAGGCGGTATTAAGAAACTGTTTCGTCTAAAAAAGAAGAAACAATACAATGTCAAAAATACAACACGCTGTCCATGGTCCTGGAATCAATTTGATACCATTGCAGGTAGATATAACCAAACTCTAAAGAATACGCTTCACTTTATAAAAGTTTATAAACACAGTGAGGTGTACTGCAGAATGTCTTTTATTAAATAAATAGCAGCTTCACAAAATGATACCATTTTGAGGGTGATGGTTCGTTTGCCTTTTTTTTAACAAAAAAAGGGATTTGGTAAAACATTCACAGACTATGGTATAAAAATTGGAATTCGAACAAGGGAAGGTGATACAGGTTCTAAGGTTCTACACAGAAAAACAGCAAGAATTTACAGCTTTATACATAATAGGTTTCTAGACATCCTCAAATAAAAATATTTTGGTCTTACAGACCAACATTTGTTGCAATGGACAGTCTGTCCATATAAAATGATAAAATGATATTAGTTACTCGTTAGTTGTGCAATTTATATATTTTTCTCACTCTGTCATGACCACCTGATTCCCAACCTTACATTTATAGGAGAGCATGTTTGCCAGAGCTAGAGGTTAAATCCTTCAACACCTGTTAAAAAAAAAATCTTGAGAAGCAGTTTGGACTAGATGAAAACTCAAACCGCATTTGTTATGTCAGCATAAGTTTTATGTTAAATGTGACCTTCACCCTCCTTTTTCTGTTTGATCCAGTTTTTTAGGCTACTATTAAAGACATTTCTTTCAGCATAAAAGATACAACCTCTAACTCTGTTACTTTGCTACTGCAACTCATCAACTGATTCATCATATTATATTGTTGATGTTTACAAGTTACACAAACAATGATCTGACTTGCAAGTGTATTTAGACAGCATAGCTTCATCCATATTGTAATGCAACTAGCTTGGATGACACATCTTTTTTTTGGCTTCGCAGTTTTTTTTTGTAATTATTCAACTGACCACAAGAGGATGCTATGAGTCTATCTGTTGAGTATTTGCGTGAACTGCAGTCTGATATGTCCAATGCTGCTTTAGTAAGAGACTGGGTGCTCATGCAGGACTCGATGGCATTTAAAAATCTGAACCTGTAAACACAAACGCATTACATTCCCTCTCCCTTTTCTGACCTCGGTCAGATTATTATTTCTGTAACTAACTCGGCATACATTCTATGCTGTGATGCAGCTGAGGTTGCGTAGACAGCCGACGTCTCCTAAACATCACGTGTAGCTCGGTCCTGTTTTTCACAGAACGCTAAATGCTAGTTTTCAGACACTGCTGGTGTGTTCTGTGTGGCTGTGACCGCTGCTGATAGATAGCTCTGATATTCCCGGTTTCAGCTCCAGTCCGAGGTCAGTGTCCATGTCGTGGGGCTCCAGATTTCGGATTCCGTTGCCCTCCCCATTGCGGCAGTTACTGTTCCGGTCAATGGAAACTTTTTCGCAGATCAGAATGGGTGTAACTACCGCATGGGATGGACAAGGAGGGTTTAAAGTGATGGGTTTAAGACCCACACGTCTATACTGGCAGTGCATGTAACTCGAAAACGCCCTTCGGTAGGTCTTGTTAAACAAAGTGTACACTAAAGGATTGACCCCTGATGAGATGTAGCCCACCCACACGAAAACATTTAGCAGTTCTGTTAGCACAGGCTCATTACAGGCTTTGTGGCAGAGGACATGCAGGACGTTAGTGATGAAAAAGGGACACCACATGATGAGGAAGAGGAAGAACACTACACCCAACACTTTGGATGCTCGCCGCTCGTTCTTGATGGCCTGCATCATGCCTCGCCGCCCGTGGCTTCCGGCCGCGTCCCGTCCAGCGGGAGAATTCATTTGAGATGGGGCTTCTGAACTTGGGATTATTGAGATGGTGTCTGGGGGCACGGTCAGTCCGAGCATGTTTCCATCGCTGTTGCTGATCCGTAGACAGTTCATACTGCTGCGACGGGAAGCTGGGGGCGGGGCCAACTGGGAAGTAGGTGGAGCCGGAGGTTGCAAAGGCTGCTGAGAAGAGGCTTTGCCCTCGTAGAGGAAGACTGTGGCCTGACGCTGAAGCGCTTGGACGGTGAGGCAGTACGTGACCACCATGATGACCAAAGGAATGAAGAAGGCAACAAAAGAGCCAACCAGAATGAAGTGTTCCTCATTCAGAGCACATATGCCATTTTTCAAGACCTTTTCTCTGTTATGGAGACCGATCACTGGGATAGGCATTGAGATACCTGTGGTTGAAAGAAGAAAGAGAACATCAAACAAATAAATATATACAAACATCAAAGAAACAGTCAGACTAACAAATGAGAAAGGCAACTGGAATGCAAGATGCCGGAGACAAAAGACCCAACGACTTCAGCGAGATCTATTCTCAAGACAAATCCTCTTTCTTATCCTGCGAGATCAGTATTCCTGATGGTTGAGAAGGAAGATCTTTTATTTAATTAGAGCAGATGAATGAGAGTGTCAAAACAGATAGAGCCTTAATGCTGTTTTGGATCCAGATAAGAATCAAATAAACATTGGGCTCACGTTCAAACGGGAGAGAGTTTAGATGTGTGAACCCTCTGTCATCTGCACTGACGTTAGTAAGTCTAACTAATATTAAAATGAGACATGAAGCCTCTGTGGAGAAAAGCAATGAACAGGAGACAAAGAGAGAGAGATAATAGGGGGATACATAGAACAGTGTTGTTCCATTATTATGGAAAAAAAGAAAGATAAAAGCACAAAGTTACAGAAACATACGCTAAAATGTAAATGAACACTGAAAGTGCACTCAACAATAAAAAGGAAAGGAAAGCCTGTGTGGGAGAGAGAAAGAGAGACACCATGTCCGAGAGAGAGTGTGTAGGCTTGCATTAATAAAAAGCAGGTTATCCTTTTTAGAAAGTTTAGTGAGAGACAGAGATGGAGAGTAAAAGCTAGAGCGCTTTTCTATACTTAACCACAACCACCAGTGATATCACTGTAGACAAGTTTTTTTTTTAACTCTCTGTTGTGCAGATCAGTCAGTCTACATTACAAGCGTAGTCCTAGACTAAAAAGTAAATATGTGCTGTTTCAACTGAAAGAAACTTGTACTGGGTGATCTTAAAACATGTCAGTGCCTTTATTTTGTCTTAAGACCCATTCCAGTAGTGCTCGTATCTAAGGGATGTTTATAAAATATTACTTAAACATCTTAATTTAATTATGGCCTAATCCTGGTTTAAGCTAAACCCCGTCTGTGAAACCGGGCCTGTATGTCACAAGTTGCACTCTAGATGGTGCTAATGCAGTAGAATGCTAATCCTTCAGCAATCCTCACACAGCAACAGACTGTAGCTTACTTTATTAAACAGTAGGTGGTGATCTTCACTAGAAGTATCTGAATGCCAAATCAATCATAAACATTCAATTAATCCAAGCTTCTCTGAATTTCGAAGGCTCCGCTCTGGGTGATGGAGAAAATCACCACAATCACCAAAACTGGTGCTCATTTATACAATGTCATTTCAAATCATTTTTATTGCTGCTGATCTGAGGGGCCTCTTAGACCCAGCCGGTGCCTTGAGAAAACCTTACAGCACAATCTGTGATTCTGAGGGGTCCTATGAGATACAAACACATTCCAATAATAGATTCAACAAGATTGCAGTGGAATGACATTGACTCTAGTAAGTACAAATGGTACAACTGTTCAATCTGAAGACCTCCACTGACACTGAAACATAATTGTGTGTTTGTTCTTTTATTGGTTGTTTTTGTTTTTTGGCATTTCATCTACTGGTTATTGGGGATTGATGCACAGTTCAAGACATTTTTTAACATGTTATTGTAAGAAATAATACATTTTATTCAGTTTCATCATATCAATGTTACTCTGACCTATTGAAATAGTCCAAACTGCAGCGATCTTCAGCATAGCCTTGGTGCGGGAGTTGAACCGACTGTGCTCGATTGGATTGCGTATGGCCACGTAGCGGTCGAGGGAAATGGCACACAGGTGCATGATGGAAGCAGTGGAGAAAAGCACATCCAAATATATCCAAATAGGACAAAGAGCACTAGGCAGTGGCCAGGCATAATCTGGAAGACAGAGAGAAAGAGATTGCTTTGTGAACACCCTTAATGAAACAGTCATACACATGAAGAATGATGCTGAGAAAGAAAAAAGGAAAGAAAGGATATATAAGAGAAACACAAGGTAAAGTAGTCTTTCAGATCACATTATAATAGGCCAGATGACTGTCTTCAGACGAAGAACTAAAAAAAGGCTGTTATGTCAGCAGGCTTAAAATAACTAACATTAAGAAACAGTCAGGTTATGTAAAAAGCAAGTCATTTAGAGTTGTGTAGGCTCATGGATGAGAGCAAGAGATACAAAGTCACACAGGGTCTCAGAAATAATACCAGAATTATAAATAAGAAAGTTCTGATCTTTGCTTCTGATTTTGTCAATGCAGTGCTCCAGTCTAAACTCCTTGAAATAATAAAATGTATCATGTATAACACCTGTTCACCACAATATCTGTTTAAACCAATGTTTTAATAAAAATATATGTCTTTAATACATACTTAAAAAAAATGTTTTGAGCGGTTTGATTGGCAAAAGATTGTAGGATGGTCACAACATGGAAGAGCCATTTTGGGTTCTTAAAAAACAATTTAATAATCTGAAGAACTTTTCTCAATTATAACAAACCTTTGGTTCAATGGAAAGGTTCCATAGATGTTAAACGTTCTTTATGGAACAATACATGTCAAAAAAGAATGATTACTTTTAAGAGCGATAGATGTTGTTGCCAGAGTATTTTCTAGATTGTGGTGGATTAGATTGGATGAATACTACATTATATGGATACAAATTGACCCACATCAAAACATCTCATAAAAGATCTCCTAGACATTATATTTTGAGGTAGCGTTCACATCTGTTAAACATATCATGCCATCTATAGTAATAGTGATATATGCTTTCTAAAAAAGTTTCTGAAGGCCAATATTCAACTTTCAGCTAAATTTTAGTTCCACAAACCTTGAACTAAACAAGAGTTGGGAACAAGTAATAATACCTGTAATACAAAATTGATAGATAGGCTTTTAGGTGACAGAAGTGTCAAAATGAAAACGTCCTTCAGAGTGGACACGCTCTAATACAGGGTCAGATACTCTTACAGAAAGGTCTACAGGTCTAGAGGGGCATGTCTGAGGGTTCAGATGACATTAGCGCCATACGAGGTGTGAGTCACTGTCAATTTAACGTTTTATTGAAGCCCAGGGCAAGTGCAGGCACTCCAATCATGGGCTGAATGAGACTGGTCCAAATCCAGAAAGCATTGTGGAGCTCAGAACACATGGGCTTGAGATGAGGGGAATGTCTGTTGCCAAGTTAGCCAAATTAATGATAACAGAGTTCTCTGCCAGTATGGGACCAGCAAGTGTTCTGACACAGATGGTGAGTGAGAGGTTTTCCTCTCCTCGTTTATTTGTCCGTATCTCTGCGGTGGTCCCATTCATGTTCTGCTGTCCACGGAAATAGCCCACAGCGCATGCAATTACACCTTTCCTAAATGAGATAAAATGACAGCAGCAGATTTGCGAGGTTAGAGATTATGGGGTTAAATAAGGGGCGAGAGAAAGAGATAAAGCGGGAAGTGAAGGAATTAGGTCAGATTCAACGCCTCAAATGAAGGTTTAATTCCTGCAGGCAGAAAGAAAGACAGCCAGTGTTGAGCAACTTAAAGTAGTCATCGCAATACATCACTGATACAGCACCAGGCGCGGGAGAACTGGGAGAATACCCAATTTGGCTGGCTGCCCTGTTTTTATTTTTTATTTTTATTCAATTTTCCATTTTTTAAACATATTTATATTATGTAATTCCCCACTGAATGTACTAAAGTGATTATTTTCAAATTCACCAATAGATAATAATTTGAAAATCGGTTAGTCATGACTGGCAGCGCTATGCTTACGCACACCTAATAGTGTAATCAATGCACTTTTGTCTTTATTTAAATAGTTAAGATTATAATCCTAGCAACTGTTAACAGTAACAACCCATCACTCAAAATGCTTTATGATAAAGGACATTGTTAAAAGGGAGCTAGGGCAGACAACAACACAAACTAAAATTAATGATGGGGATGTTATGATGAATAAATCCAAAAACAATGGTAGCCTCAAATTAGCCACGTTTTGATGATCTACAGCTTAAGTAAGTGTAGTAAAACTATGGTTACAAGTGGTAATCTATTCGCCAATATTAAAAGGTACTATTACTACAATAAAACCATGGTTGAATAATTGTTGGGAAGTGCAATTTATTTTTTAATTAATACATTTGTTGAACAGTCCAGTTTACTGAATTGGAAAATAAATAAATAAAATAAATTTATACATAAAAGTAAAAAAATTCCCAAAAATTGTATATATATATATATATATATATATATATATTATAGCTTAATAGCTAATGTATTTTATATATATATATAGCTTATATGAAGTCTCATACTCTTGTCTTACGCTATAAAATAAAGGTTCCATAAATCACCTTTAACATCCATATAATCTTTCCTTTGTTAACACATTTATTTAGATTATTGAAATATACTTCACTAATAAAAAAAAAATATTTTAAAGACTGGTCACTTAAAGGTTCTTTAAGGAACCCATTGATGTTTTTTTTTCCCCAAAAACTTGTTTTGAAATGTTTTGTAATTGATCTAATAAATAAATAATTTATCTAATAGTTACAAAATTGTTACATTTAATTAATGTTGTTGATCTCTCTTTAGACGGTTTTACTCAAAGCAACTTACATTGCATTCAAGGTAAACATTTTGCCAGCATGTGTGTTAAACTCAGCAATCAAACCCATGACCTTGGCATTGGTGTGGCTTTAATAGGCGGACCAAGAACTGCGAGGTTGAAACATAATTAGCGTGGCATGTCAGGGCAACATTTTCTCACATGTCAACATCTACAGTATCTTCATGTGCATGTTGATTATAGAAGACACATACTCTCTCACACACACACACACACACACATACACTCTAATTTAACAGTCTTTCATCCGTTGATTGGTCCAGCTGCCTACGGCCCTTTGGATCTCGCTTTGATTAACTGGAAAAACTGATAACTCAGCCCTGGTTTACATGTATAGTAGATTAAGCTCTTTCTCAGTGCAGAGAGATACTGTATGGAGTGTTGGAAGACTACAGAGACATGAAAAATCATCAGTTGCTTTCTGTAGATCACTGATATAATTGAAAGGTAATGAACTCCTTAGGCTCTTTCAGCAATCTTCATACATCCATGATGAACAACTTACCTCTTGGCTTTCACACACATGCCTCACCTCAATGACATATATGGATTCTCTAATAAGTGTAATAAGTAATATTGCTCCTGTACCTCAGCTGCTAGACTATGGAGCTAGCAAAACTAAGATTAATAGTTTGTTTTGGAGGGAACATGCATGTGCACAAAAATATGTAGCTTGAATGCACTTTAAGTTGCTATGTCAAATGCAAAAATGTATGTGTCTAATGAATTGTTAACAAAAATCAATAACAATCAGCAAATGGCTTTGCTAAAATATGTGTGAAATAATAGTTAAAAATAATAAGTAATAAGTGAAATGTATAGAAGACAAGATTTAGAGTCAAATAGAGCATTGTAGGAGCAAAAATGGCAACCTGGAAATGGCTCTTTTGATGCAAGACAAAATTGGTTTGTGAGATGTCTATCAGTTTAGCACCATCAGTATATACTTATCTTAAACATATCCACTGTAAGTTCCCAGAGGTAATCACCCTAATGCCTCTCTCTGATTTCATTCCTACCGCACTGTCTCGTTCTTTCCTTGTCCGTCTTTGGCTGATCCTCAGCAATATGGTTTCTATGGTTCCTCCAGACATTAATACATGTGAGCAGGCCACATCACCCCATTATAAAACCCATATCTCATCCTCCTTTTCACCATTTTTGAGATGATGTGCTGGAACTTAACACTGACTAAACAGACTGAATCAAGGTCAGACTGCTGTATCTTATGAAAGTCACACACCAGCTCAATTGCACACATGGTACACTCCCCCGCCAAACACACACAATTGCACACGCTATTAGACACCGTAAATGAAATAAGGAGTGTGAAATCCATCATTGTCGCATCCACTGCAGTCTCTGTCTCTGTATGTGTGTGTGTGTAGGCATAGGCATGTCTGAGTTTATGAGCGTGAAAGCATTCGTATGTTGGTGTGGAGAGCACACGTTCACACATTCTAACAGTTGATGATATTTTGCTCTGACAGCTTGCTGGTAATGGCCATCACAAGCTCACTGTTTATGACAACATGCCGCCAAATCCCTCCACTCCATCTTTATCTGTTCAATCTGTGTGCTTATTTGAGTGTATGTGGGGACGGTGGGTGTTGTGTATCAATTCCCTGTCCTCTGGTTGCAAGAAGCCCAAAACCCAAGAGCCTTATGGGCATGACACTAAAGGTTGGTGTTATTTTGTCTCAGTTCAGTATATGAGAGCATGCTTGAGCTTTTATAAACACACTTCAGTGTGGACTGTGTTTTTGTGCATGCCAGAGTAGGGTTATTGTCATTAACTAAGGGAGCGTTTATATTTTAAAACAGGAAACATTTTATGCATTTTGGCCATTCAAACATAACAACAGCATTTTGGTGGTCTTAAATAAGTGCCCCTATAATGGATTTTTGAAAATTACCTGTCATGCAGTGTGTAACACAGCATGACACAGCACAGCAAGTGAATGAAAAAATCCTGCAAAGTTTTAAATCTGAAAGTGCACCGTGTATAAAGTTATTGTCTCTCAAAAGAAAGAGTAAACTCTGAATCATTTAAAGTCCCCCAGTTATGCCAATTGTAAGGCTAATATTGTTTTGGGAGTCTCCTACAATATGTTTACATATGTACATGCAAGGTGAAAATATGCTTTTGTTTTTTCAAAATATGTGTTTAATATCACCTCATATTCCATCCATCCATTTGTCCAAAGAAGTTCTAAGATTCAGTCCCTCTCTTTCCTAGAGCATTGATCAGATGGCCCAGTCTGTTGTGATTGGTCTAACTCGTACAGCAGCCATCAGTAAAATCATGTATTTGTGGGCGGGGTCAAGTTGTATGTACAACATAGGCATGAATTATGCAAATATGTTACATTTAAGGTAGGAGTCGAATTACCAACAACTTGTTTAGAATATATGGAGTCAGTTCTTTATTTGATGAGACAATAACTTTATTTATTGTGCAGTTTTCG
The DNA here is from genome assembly GCA_032357445.1 of Enteromius radiatus. Classification (NCBI taxonomy): domain Eukaryota; kingdom Metazoa; phylum Chordata; class Actinopteri; order Cypriniformes; family Cyprinidae; genus Enteromius; species Enteromius radiatus. Next base: position 427,823 of record JAUCMS010000127.1, on the reverse strand, counting down.
GGTTTTTACAACTTTGCAGAACATACAGCTACATAAAATGCATGAAATTCAATATTGGAAATGGCATAATAGGGGTGCTTTAAGTGAGCTGCTTTTAAACTTGGGAAAACTTAACCATCAGTCGATTTTCACATTGGTCGGACAATAAAATAAAAATGCAGATTCATTCTGTGCCACTAAGTGCTGCTTTTTGGAGCGGTAAATACACTGCACTCACAAACCCTGCTTTATCAGACATTACAGACATGATGAAATAAAATCAACCAATTGGACCAATCACCGTGGACCAAACATCAATGATTGAACTTTTCATAACCTATAATAGGGGCACTTTAAAATAGCTTTCAAAATGCAAGTTTTATTTAGTTATTTATTTTTAACTATACTGTTATTGTTAACTACAAAAATAAGAACTTTTGAAAAGTTCTCATCTTGAGCATTTGTATTCATCACTCTTGCATGTTTCTTTAAAAAGTGACATCGCCAACTACTGGCCTGGCATGTATAATACAGTCAGAGAGCAGTTATTAGTAAAAAAAACGTTTCCACTTTTAAACTAAAACTATAAACATTATTTTTTAAATTGCCTGCAATAAAATAAACATTAACTGAAATAAAATAAAATAATAAAACTCTAAAAAGAACAATAAAATAAAACTTATTTTATTTTAGCTTGTTGTCAATACATTTCTCATATTTATTTAGTTTATGTGGAAGCCTGTTTCCACCAGAATTTAAAAAATAAATTAATGAATTAATTAAAATGTTACTTTCCATTTTCATGTAAAAATATTTAGACTTTGTTTCTTGCAAATATGAGAAAAAAGTCTGAATTGCAAGATAGAAATGTAAATTTCGGAGTTTACATCTCAGTTCTAATTTATATCTCAACCTTTTTTTTGATGAAATTACAATTCGGTTATTCTATTTTTGTCAAGGAATAAAAAAAAATAAAAAACTCAGTTGTGACTTCTTCTCACAATTCAGACTTGCAGTCTTGCAAATTGTGAGTTGAAATCAGCTTATAATAAATATGTTTGAATTGTAAGATACAAATTCAAAATTGTTAGGAAAAAAGACTCAAAAAGAGCCAATTAATTTTTTTTTTTTTTAATTCCATGGAGGAAACGGACTTCCCTGAAGTTTAAGGTGAAATACTAAAATAGCCAAAAACTATTAACTATATAAAAACTATAAAGACCAAATAAAAGGTATGACATGCAACATTATGAAAAATAAGAATAATACGAAATCAAATCAATCTACGTAAATGCATCCATGGCCGTTTGTCTCGACACTAAACTGCCTCTTTTCCGATGCTCTGTTTGCTCTGAGGGTCCACAGGACTGCTGTACTGATCAATATCTCTTCGTGATCAATAACATCCCTTCCTCTCAAACTGACAAATGCAAGCTCATCATGTGCACTACAGCTGACAAGCAACTAAGATCATTTAAAGGTAGGACATCTTCCGTAATCAATACGAAGAGAGTTTGAGAGAGTTCAGCTAACCCACTCATGTCCAGAGACTGGCGAGGTGACGCATCCTGAAAGAGCTCCCCCATGGCAGAGGAGAGATGGACAGTGTGGCCCCCTGTATGGAGAGCAAGAGCCAGAAATACTCTAAAGCAGACAGCTCAGTTGCTCAGAGGCAGCTGGACTGGAAAACGATCTGGATTCTGCCACAGGCGATATTTCTGTGGGCTTCTGAGCAAAGCAATGCCAAACAAGCTTCTGTCTCTCTCAATGTGCCCCCCACCGCCTGCCTCTCTCTGTCTCTCGCTCCGTGAAGGGAGATTTTATGCTATACAGTGTTATAAAGCTATTAAATCTTGCCACCTCTGGCTCTTTCCTTTCTAATTTTGTCAGTGCTCTGTACCATACATAATTAAAGTCATGTACAATCTCCCAACTAAATCAACCTAAAACCTAACTTTTTTTTTTTTTTCAAAATGGAAGTTATCATCTCTTGAGTTTTGGTGGAAAGAGACCAATTAAATGTGTTATTTAACCAGGGTATATTATATGGTGTCATTTGTATAACGAGCCGTGTTATTTGGAGGAGAAGGACTGCCTCGCACCAGTGAAAAAACCCCTGGGTCTTAAAGGGAAATGCCACTAAAGTTATATTACAGGAAGCGTGGCTTCTCGTGAGGCCATATGCATCATTTTAAAGATTGCATCCTATTTGCATTTTTATACACCCTAAAAGTCAGTGCACACTTGCCTATAGGTCAGCCTGGAATACTTTACCCACAATGCACCACTCCAAAATGTTAAACCTGATGAGATTAACTGTGTCCCAATTCAGACACTGCGTCATTCGAAGACTAAATTTGAAGTCAGACTACATCACCACGTTGCGACGAATGCTGTCTCAAATCGAAGGCTCCTTCAAATGCAGCCTTGAAATGCATCCTTCGTTTCCCATCCAATGAAGGATACACTGATGAATCCTTCATTGCCCATGCTATCCCAAGATTCATTGCACATTGATGATGACAGAACTATTTACTAGAAACTTATGGATTATGTTTTTACATTTAAGTATTGGGTTTCAGCTTTCTTAAATATGTTTACTTACCATTTTCATTTCAAGGCACTATTTTAAAGTTAAATTAAAATTAAAGTAAATTAAATTTGCATATTTACACACTTTAAATGTTAGAAAAATATCTTAAATTCTGAAAAATAAGTAAAATAGTGCTAAAATGTAAATAAACAAATAAACAAAGATAATACAATATTGGATATTAATGGTATTAAATGGTAAAAAAATAAATTAAAATAAAAAAAAAACAACAAAAAATACATATATATTTATGGAAAAATATATTTTACTGTATATTCCTATATATATATTACCCTATTAGAACAGGGAACACTTATTCACTATTAACTATAACTTTTCCCTTAAAAAACTCCTTATTTGCTGCCTATCAGTTAGTAAGGTAGCTGTTAAGTTTAAGTATTGGGTAGGATTAGGGATGTAGAATAAGGTATTAATATGTGCTTAATTACTACTAATAAATGGCTAACATTCAAATAATATGCATGCTAATAAGAAACTTGTTAAGAGACCTTGTTAAGAGGTAAAGTGTTGCCAATTTTATATTTAAGAAAGGATACTCACCATACAGGATGTTAATGAGAGAGATAGGCATGACCAATATGCCGACCAGCATGTCTGCCACTGCTAACGATCGCAGGAAGAAGTTTGTTGCGTTTTGCAGCTTCTTCTCCAGTGACACGGCCAAAATGACCAAAATATTTCCTCCTATCGTCAGAAAGATAATCACTAGAATCAGCAGGGCTGGCCAGTTCTTCTCCTTCATCGACTCCTTTTCGACCCCATGAGGAGAGGATGAAGAAGAGGAGGAGAGATTGAAGCTGTTGTCAGTGGAGAAAAGGCTCTGGTTCAGGCTCACGGTGGTATTTCCAGGCCAGACTATCCAGCCAACGAGGTCTAGGGAGGATGTCGTAGAGCCAAACCCTCCCAGAACTGGCCCGCCAGGTGCTCCCATCATATGTCTTTTCCTGTCACCCTGTATCAATCTGAGCTCCTTCCAGTCATGGCCGCTGACAGCCACTTACAGGAAGAAGAGTTTGGAAGTCCTAACTTTTGAAGAGGTCCACTCAAAATGCTATGTGAAGGAGAAATCTACAGCGCTAAGGATATCCATAGCATTACTAGCTGCAAGATTCTAGCTCTGGATCTTATTCATGGAAGCGGCATCTGTAAAACACAATGAGAGACACACACAATATACCAATGAATACCAAAAAATATCAACTCTTAGACAAAAGGCACTATAAAAGAACTAACAAGAATCAAAATCACAGAACTTAAAGTACAATGTCTAAAAAATGAATGACAGCACTGTTGTATTGACTCAGCTGTCACAGTGAGAGTATCTCCATCATAATATTGGAAGAAGCGCAAATTATTAGCTATGAAAATATCCATCCATTTCGGGCAACCCATAGTGCCCTTCTCCCTGTGGTAATAGAGGGTAATTGAGTTCACAAGTTAAAATGATATGCTACAACCAAGGGCTCTGCGAATCTGCTGCATTGCCCTACCGAGAGCAATAATTCACCAAATCTGAGGTTACTCGTCATTAAATTAGCTGGTATTAATAATAACACAAGACACCTGTCAAAGGTAATGTGGTGTAATGTTATTATTATTGTGATGGACAAGTGGGTAATTGTCACTTCATACAGCCAGTCACGAACGATGTCTAATAAGCTTTGGTAATTGCAGTTTTCACCCCATCGGTTAGGCTGTGCATTATATTAGGTGTACACTGATGGCACGTTACATCCGTGGGAGTAACAAGTACCCACAGCGCTCTGTG
>JAUCMS010000127.1:398932-409562 GCA_032357445.1 Enteromius radiatus | reverse complement strand
AATAGAATTAGAATCTCTATCGTAGGCCAATTTTGTATCGTTTATATCGCATATCGTTTATATCGCCCATTACTAATATATATATTGTCCTCACAAACATAGCAAAATCAGAAATAATTTGCACTGCATTTATCAGGAAAGAATCCCCACTTGGCTTCATAAACTTGATACATTTTAATAAAAAGGGCTTAATAAACATAAAACCACAGCTTAATGAACATCTAAAAGCACAAAAAGATTTGTGAGAATTATGGGGGAGGTCAGGGAATAGAATTTTCATCAGCTCAATATAAACGATAGCCTATAGAAAGTCCAGTTTATTTGCAAAGCAATAATGTGAGTGGTCAGAGGATTTCTCAAATCTCTTCTACAGCAGACGTTTAATGATAGATTAGGTCTTCTCATTATCTAGCTCTGTCCTGCGCCTCTCAGAAGACGCTGGCCAGTATGAATCCTGGGTGAATCAAACAATATCCTTAAACACCTGAGATTTAATGCGGACACACGGGTGATATGGCATTCATATATGTGAAATAGAACTAAATGATGAAATACTGTGTAAAAGGACTGACATACGGTAGAAAGAGAGGGAGAGAGGATCGAGACGTAATGTAGGAAGACTAGATCACAGACAAACATGGAAATGCTTCTAACGAGTAGAGCTGCCAACCTTGGATTCTGTATTAAATCCGTATGGGAAAAACTTTGTCCATTATGGTACTGTTTTACACCCAAATAGCTATAGAGCTGTGTGAACTTTAACACTGACTGTTGCTATCGTATTTACGTATGTACATACATTGTATAGCTCGAGACATACACTTTGCCTCTGTAGCGTTTGGTTTTGTTTACAATTACAATCTGATGAATTGTCACAGATGGTTGACTTCAATCTTAAATGGCGCATGTAGTAAAAATACACGTCGAATGTGAGAGTGTGCCTCACTCTCCTCTGCTGAAGTCGACATCCCTAGTAATGAGCGATAAAGAGAGAATCATCTTATATACATAAAACAAGTGAATGTTTGTGAGACAGAGGGGTTGGTAGGTTTGTAGCAGGTGTTTGAAGTAACTAATTAACTGCAGAGACAGATTTGACCTTTCTCTCAGTCTACATTGATTTCCCCTACAGCAGACACATATACAAACACACACAAAACAACGCACACACTCACAGAAATAGATAAATCGAGAGAGAATGGCACACTGTAGAACTGACAAACACAAGATGTGAAATAGAAAGTATCCAGTGAATGTGAATCCAAAAATACCCACAATGAAGGCTGACCCAGCTATCAGAAAGCCACACACACACACACACACACGCAGACTCGTCTTTGATTCGCAGCTGTGTTCATGTTAGAGAGACTATATTATTCATTCTCCTGAAACCCACTTATAATGTTAGTCAAGGTTTCTTGCATCAAAAACAGCCATAATTTAATTTTACATTGGTCACAGCATGCGGTAGTGTGCTAAAATGGGAAAATATATCTTCCCTATTATAGTCAACAAATCTGTCTACACCCCAATCTCCTGAAGCTTTCAGATGATGAACACCTTGTTCCTGTTTCGGTTGCGCTGCTTGCAAATAGCCATTTCACTAAACCACTTTATATTCCCCTTTCTTCCGAAATAAAATTATGAATGTCTATATAGTACATCGAACTCTTCTATTTCATAGAGGAAAGAATATTGATTTTTCCATGATAGTGTGCTTATAAGAAATCTTGGTCTTGTTTATTGCCTAATGTTTTGGTATTTTACAGCACTGAATCAGTTCTGACTGAATTCAGACTGAATTAGACTTTTTGCCACTGATCAACAGTGAAAACTGAGATATAATAATGTTTCCCACACATAAATATGACTTCACCCGGTCATTTGTGTGCATCCGTCTCCACACGAATAGGACATTAATATTCATTGCCAATATAAAAATTGGCTTTTAGTACTTACAGTACATAATTTTTAAAATGGAGATCACCTGTGAGACATCGAGAGATTTAATTTGATTATATTATAAATGCAGCTCTGTCTGGAAGGCTCTGAATAGCGAGTCTGTTTAGTTGCAGAACTTACAGCATGAAGAAGAAAGAACACTCCGAGCAACACTGTGGAAAAATAATTAAAAAGCACAAAGCATATTAGAATACAAGAAGATTTCCAAGTCATTAAATAACCCTTGGAGTATAGCCGAATCAGTAATTAAGAAATGGAAACAGTATGGCACAGCTGTAAATGTACCTGACTGTCCTCAAAACCTGACCATGCTAGAAGGAAACTAGTGATGGAGGTCACCAACAGACCAACTCTGAAGGAGTTACAAGCTGCAGTGTCTGAGTTTGAAGAAGCTGTGCATGAAGTACAATAACACCGGTCCAGGTGCTTCACAAGTCCCAGATTAACAAGAGAGCGGTAGCGAAAGCATCAATTTCATGCACAAACCATGAATAAACTACAAGAAGTAAACACATCAGCAGTGTGAATGCACTTCACCGTGACCAAAAAGGAAGCTAAAGTAACAATTTGCTTGGCTAAAATATAGAAAAGAAGCTGGATGCTGAAAAATAAAGACTGTTTTAAATTATCACCCGAGAGGACAACAGAGTGCAATTAACCAGTTACCCAAACTGAATTACCCTAAATTAGTTTTCCATTTCCAGCTAAATAAAACCCTAATTTAGGTTTCGTTGTTGGTTTTTTATTTTACAAAAAAAAAAAGAGATTATTTTGGCGCATCAATTCTAAACTGGTGTAAGCATGGTGTCGAGCCAAACGCTGCGAATCAGAACAGAAACACGCCGTCCCTACTGTGAATCATGCTTCATGCTGTGCAGTGGATCCCTGCAGCAGACCTGGAAGCCTTGTGAAATCAACGCTGCTGAACAACAGGGAAATTCTGGAGGGAAACCTCCCGGAGTTTAAGACACCAGCAATTTAGGAGAACATGTTTTCCAGCAAGACAACGACCCCGAGCACAAATCCAAAGCTACGCTAGAATGACTTAAAAACAACGTGTTCCTCTGCTCTACTGCTTGAGCTGCAGGAGTGCATCTAAAATAAATGTCAGTTAAACAGTGCCTTAGTATTCAGAAGTTTTAACAGAATGACTTTTAGTGAAACGCCTCAGACCCATCTGAGATTACAATATCTCTATTTTATATTAACTAACATTAATCCATTAATTAGTTCAGGCGGGGGCTTAATGCTTGTGCCACTCCTTTACGCAAAACAAGCTAAATCTGACTTTTTAAGGATTAGATGAATATGAACTAATGAAATCTTGTTAAATCCTTAATGCGTGTGACAGCAGCATCAGTCATGTAGGTCTACAGCAGCGTTTCCCAAATGGGGACCACAGGGGTTCTTGAGTTAATGAAAAGCTAATAATTAATTAAATCAAAGGTAAAATTTAAATAAATAAATGGGACTGCACCATTAATCAGAAATAAAATAGACTCTGGGATATACTGTAACTCAATTATCAAATCAAAAGCTCTGATTTAATTAAAATAATTGTAGTCTGTTAGAAAATTAAAGCTTAATTTGAAATGTTAAAAATTTGGAGGGTCTGAATATTTTTTTAAGGCATAAATATTGTTAGCCTGTAATGCAAAAAAAAAACAAAAAAAAAACTTTTATAATAAAATAATTATAAAAATAAAAATAAACAAATAATAAATAAATATATATATATATTAGAGCTGTCAAACGATTAATCGCGATTAATCGCATCCAAAATAAAGGTTTTCTTTACATAATATATGTGTTTATGCTGTGTTTATTTATTCTGTTATTTTAAAACACACATGTACAGTATATATTTTGAAAGTATTTACATGTAAATGCATTTATATATTTATTTTCTTATGTTTGATATTATATCTAAATATATGTAATATGTAAACATAACATATTTTTATTAAATATATACATGCATGTGTTTGTATTTATATATACTTAGTAAATACACACAGTATATACAAATATATTATGTAAAGAAAAACTTTTATTTTTGATGCGATTAATCGCGATTAATCGTTTGACAGCCATAATATATATATATATATATATATATATAACATTTTACAGTACTCTAATTTACAAATGTGATGTTTCATGTTTGTCCAGTTCTGTTTAAACCCTGTTTTTGTATTCTTGGTTTAGTTTTGTTTTCATTCTGTTTGTCTTCTTTCCGGTTTGACCTTATTTGGTATTTCCTGTTCTTATGTTATCATTAGTTGATTCCTTCCACCTGTGTCTTCCCAGCTGCCCTCACTTTAGTCAACCAGTTCATGTGTATAAATCCCATGTCTTTTCAGTTCCAGGTTGTCTGTCGTTGAAGTCCTCTGTGTACGCTAAGTGTTTTGTCTGCGTTGGTCGCTGCCTCATCGACATTTTGTTTTCACTCATGTTCTGGCAAATAAAAGTTTAATTCTGAAGCTCCTCGTGTCCCAGCCTTCTGTCCCCGCTGAGAAGCGCAGCTGCACAACACCTGAACGTGCACGTTTGTGACAGAAACATAATATTTGTCTTTATTTTTATTATTAGAGTTATAGAGTATCTATCTATCTATGTGTAAAAAAAAAATATTTAAAAAAATAGTGTGTATATTTCATTAAAGAAACTGTGATTGAGTGTAGTATAGATTTCAATTTATTTTATGGAAATTATGGCTGGATTTAGAGAGTATATTTTTAAATAAAATATTATTTTATGTGTTTTTGAGTGAAGGAAAACATTTATTAATGTTTAATGTTCAGTTATGTTACATTTGAAAGAGTTTCTATTATGTTGAAGCTTCCATTGTTCAGTGCAATAGTTACCATTGTGCATTAGAGTGGAGCTTAAGGTTATGGATACTTCTCCTCTAAGGCATTAAGCCTTGATCAATGAACAGTAGCTTTGCTAGTGCTAGTGCAGCACATTCCAATATTTCTCAAGTATTTTCCTGCTTGTGTTGTTTGGCAGTCTTTTAAATGTAAAAAAAAAAACCCCTCATAGTCAAATACTAACAGGCCTCACTCAAAATCACAGACATTTCAGAATCAACTTAAAATAAATGAGCACTAATTATTTTAAACAGATTATGTCATAGATTAATTAATTCATGTGATTTTATATTATTTATTCAGGTAAATACTGAATAAATATATTTGCTGAAATAATATATTTTATTTTTTTTACCTGCATACCATTTGGCCATTAACCAATGTTTTGTTCATCTCAGAGGGTAAACATTTTATATCTATAGAGTTTGACTGACCAAAAAAAAAAAAAAAAGTTTTGGAACCCCATGGTCTACTGTGAAGTCTCATGAAGCAGAAGAGTCTAAAAGCAGCTGTGTGTGTGACCCGGGTCCAGATCCCCCATCACCCAGCGAGTGTTCTGTTCGCTGGGGTTTCTGGGTTCAGTTGAGCACTGGTGGAGGATAGAATGCAGTGACCTGTGGTGTTCTTATCTCAAGCTGAGCCCTCCGTTAAGTGTGTGTGTTTCAAGAGGAGTCCTCTGTTAATCTACTGTGAGACTGTGATTGTGAGTGAGTGCAGCCTGCTGTGAATCACAGATGTGACTTTGCATGCATTGGCCTCTCGTTCTCTCTCTCTCTCTCTCTCTAGCACACACACACATAGACAGACAGATGTGTTTTGTCTGACCCATCAGTGATTATGTAAATAATCATGTGCACAGACTAGAGACCAGTGCTTAGCTGTCTCCACCTGCCTGACCCCTTAGTTTACTAGGATCTTCAAATGCACAGTACTTCCACTGAGTCTTGTGCTTTCATAAAGTGCTGTGTGTTGTTATATGGGTATCCATATGGTGTTCTAAAACATCCTGCTTTACTTTTTTCACTTGATCTCTTTATATCTTTCTGTGATTGCACTAGCGTGTCCGCCTTACTGTTGTTCCAAACATGTATGCATTTTTCTTCTGCTGGAACACTGTAAAAAATACAACTGCACATTTTATAAACACACAGTTTATGTAAACTTCTGAGTCTCAAATAGTAAAAAAAGCTTTTTTCTTGAAACTACATAAAAACATATTCATACTAACATACTGTAATTACCCCAAATGCTGTCCCAACTACTCAGACACAGTTGTCTGAACAAGGAATTTCAAATTGTTGAAATGTTAAGGCTTTGTGAGTTCCCAGCATGCACTGCAGCATGAATAAATTATGCAGTTACTGTTATAAGATTAGTTTTGCTGTTTATGACTTCCTTTAAACTTTGTTGTTTCATCATTATTGTTAGTCTTTTTTTCGCATTGTAATGTAAAAAGCTAATTCTTTAACATCATCACGACATTCTTGCGTGTCTATTTTTAAAGCCTAGAGTATGCTCTAGTTTTCTTTTTCTGTGAATTTTAGTCTGACTTAGACTAACTTATCCATTAACATTTGTCATTCATAAGCAAACATAAATTCGATAATGTGGTGATTGTTTTTATTTAAATATTATTTTTTTCTTTCAAGAAACAGAAGAAAATGAATTACATCAATGACAGCAGTTGTTGTGACAGTAATATTTCTATTATCAAAAATATGACAGTCAGCATTGCATGAACAAACGATTTTTTTCAGTGAAGGGGTATTTTTTTTAGGAATGCTGATAATCAAGCAAATCAATGAGAACCAAAACTGAAGAAAGAAATTGTTTTTTTTCCCTGAATATCATATGAATAACATTGTCTCTTCAAATTTCTATTACAAATAAATCTTGATTTTTTTTTACACAGCTGTAAAAATCATTAAATTATTAAAATTTCTATTTCTCTGTACTCAGACTGCCTTTGTGAAAAGTGCTGTGTAAACAGGGTGTGTTGATTGATCGTGGAAGTCATCTTGGTGTAAAAGAATGTGATTATCTATGAATGAACGAGTTTGTGTGCACATGTCAACATACAAATAAGTGTGTGTACAGTATGTTCATGCATCATTACCAGTGCAGTGCTCAGGTCAGCGTGTACAGCCTGCAGAAGCGCAGCTGTCTGTAAATACTAACAAGAGCTTTCTTAATTAGCCTAGTTGGTCCAAATGAACCCTTCTACTCCTACTGAAGTCCCTAATGAACGATTTTCTCTCATCTTTCTCTCATGCTTTAAATGCTGTTTCGGTAAAAAACCCTTGACTCTCTTTGTTCTTATAACAGAAAACAGGACTCTTTGTTCTTGTTTGATGTTTTAGTGTCATGCAAATCAGCATCAAGTCTAGTCCACTTTCAGATAAGATTGACTATTGAGACAGACTCCTCAGACATTTAAAGAGACCAACCAGTCTTTTTTTTGGTTAAGAGTGGGTTCATCTAAAATGGTTGATAACCCCCATACCTTGCAAACACCTCACAGTTTTTTTCTCTGTCAGAACGACAGAGTGCTTCCCACTTTTGTGAGCTATTTCCATCAGTCACAAATAGCACACAGAGATGGCAACACTCTCTCAGTCTCAGGCAAAATCTTCCTTAGAAAGAGGAACAGAAAAGAAATGTGTCAGTTGAGTAAATATTAACTTTAAATGCATAAATGCATACATTTTGGGTCCCCAGACACAGGTTTGAAAAGTCTTGATTTAGCTCATATGTTAGTGCCAGAACTCTAATTTACTCCAAAAAGAAAAGTGTATCCAAACTACCTCTTCACTAATGTCTGACTTTGTGCTGTTAGTAAAGTGATTTGTCTTCACTTTTCTGTTGTCTTTGTTGGACACATCCATTTCCTGGCCCCTCTGGAGTGTTAATGCAGACAGGAGCGACTCTTTCCTTCTAAGTGGTTTGATTTGTTGTTCCATTACTCTCCCCACTATGTCTGTCTACAAAACCTTTGTCTTGCTTCCCATCTATTTATCTTTTTCTGTATCACCAAACATTGCCTTTTATCCTCCTGGACATCTTTCCATCCTGCACTCTCTTAATCTTTAACCTCCCTGTCATCCATCCATCCAGTCTCAATATTATATTTCACTTGTGAGTCAGGCTTGGAGTGTCTCCAGGTTGACAGGTGTCATTTCCAGAGGAATGCTGGGAAGGAGAGCCCCCAGAGAGACACTGAATTCCTCTGTCCATCAACCTTTCTTTCATAGAAATTTCAATTCCTCCATTCAGCTCCAAAAGATTTCTGTTGTGTCTGTATCAAATTTAAAGTGGTGTGCTACAGAATGAATAGGAAGAGAATACAACAGATTTTTTGCCCCCCTGGCGTAAAATTGCCCTTTGAAATGGAAATCTGCAATTCATAGATACCAGCAAGAGCAAACAGAGGAACATGGTAAAAAAGGAAAGATCCCAACTCCACAAGAATAGAAATGCACACAAGTGTAAGAAAAAAAAAGACCTTTAAACAGTCACTTGTTGAAGTAGTCATGGTTTACTCTATTCCTGTCACTACTGTTAGAGGTTTGAAGAAACTCTTCAACATACACACTTTTAAAATAAGGTTCTAAACTGCGATCTTCACAGTGATGCCAAGAACCGTTGTGGTTCCTGAAAGAACCTTTCACTGAACAGATTTGTTTTCACTTTGTGCAATGGAAAAGTTATATGGATGTTAAAGGAGCTGTAAAACCAGATAAAAGTGCAGTATCTGCACTTCTGGAAATAAATGTACGAAAGCTGTCACTGGGGTGGTACCTTTTCAAAAGATACACTTATGTACCTGTTAGGTTCAAATATGTACACATTAAGCACTAATACCTTTACAGTACAAAAATGGAGACTTTACGTACAAACATGTACCTTTTGTAAAATTACCGCCCAAGTGACAGCTTTTGTACCTTTATTTCTGAAAGTGTGGGGATTAGAATATTATATATGAACTCTTTTGACTTTAGCTATCAAGGAAGCACCTCACAACTGCCCAGGACACCCTAGCTACCACATAACAAAACACTGAGAATGACCTACTGTATAATATCTTAGCATCAAGCTTTACAAACATTTTAATTCACAAATCTACAGTAGTTATTATCATCTCTGTCATTACTATCACCACCACCACTGTTTTTAGTCCTTCTCTCCAGTCTCTCTTTCTACTGTCATCTAATATGAAACGCTTTTCTCTTACAACTTTCTTTCATGTGCAATCAAACACTCCCCACTCTCCTCCTCTTCACTTCTTCCATGACAATCTCTTGATCCAGACAAATATCTCAGTTAATGATCCTTTCTTTTGTTCTCCTCTTCTTCAATCTCTCAAGGTTAAGAGCACCACTTCTCGTCTATCAACTGCAATCCTGAATTTCTCAGATCATGAATTTGATTGTGTATGGCTGCACTTTTTCTTACAGTGTTGGCACCATCAATGATACCTTTAAGAAAAACCGCGTAAAAATGACAAAATACTGAATATAATATTTAGTGACATGTGACATAAAATAGCATACAGTACCATAAAACCAGCAGGACTGATGTGGAATGCCAGAAAAAAATCTTTTTGAGATGCATGTTGGTATGCCTTTAAAAACATGTGTCCTTGTGCATTTGTTCGTGTGTGTGGTTACATGTCCTTCACAGCTACAGTATCTCAGTAGTCACAGCACAGCTGTAATTACCAGGTGTCTGAGACTCAGTTCAATACAATTTTCCTCCAGAACTTACAAAAGCCTACACACACATTCACATTAACTAAACCCACATCGTCGCTCAATACCAAAGCATATACACCATCAGAGTCAGTCATATTTACAAATATCACACTCTATCACACAAATCGCAAACACAAATGAAAAAAAAAAGAAAAATCAAATAGACAGCAAGGCTTCAGCAATCACAGAGTGCATGGTAAAGAAAATCAGCAGCCGGGGGCCCAGCTGTGTGAGATAGGACCTGATATCGATCTGTGCTATCACATCCTTTCAGCCAGTAAGCTACAGGACAAAAAAATAAAACAAATAAAACACCCACCTTGGTTAAGAATGTACACCACCACTTAAATATGAAGGTATCAGCGGGTTCATACCAATGTATAATTGATGACATTTTAACCAACGACACTTTGGAAGATATAAATAATTTAAATTTTTTTTCTTCCCTCACAGCTGGTTAGAGAAGGCCTCTGCAGACTAAATCATGCAACACCTCTGATTCTTTGTCTGAGTTTTAGAGGAATAACGAGAAAGTTGTATTATTTCTGAGATGATCTACACATACTGCTGTTTTTAAAGGTGCAGTGTCTTTTCTGCACTACCGGCTTCACAAAATTGCAAAAATATATTCAAACAAGTTATCTGAAAACTCCTTTTACCTGCCATTGGTTATGTAAGAGAGATTCCCACCCTAAAGCCACGCCATTGGTTGAGCCAATATTGCTAAGCTTGGCAGCCCACATGGAAAGAACCTATATGAGGATTTATGCACATATATGATAATATATGTGCTGCATAAATGCATATATTTGCTGCATGTATACGTATATATGCACACATATGATAATATATACGCTGCATATATGCGTATATATGCCACATATAGGCAAAACTGAGGTGCATATATGTGCATATACAGGCCATATAGGTCTCCTGTATAGCTTCTTTTACAGTTTTTCTCAGTCGTTTTGGTGCATTTCTCAAAACAATTAGTCATTTGTGCACATCATAGTAGCAGTTTCTCATTCTTTCAAACAAATTGCA
>JAUCMS010000127.1:380826-398832 GCA_032357445.1 Enteromius radiatus | reverse complement strand
ATTGTTTTGAGAAATGCATTTTTGTGCAAACTTTTGTGCAAATGTAAATACTGTTGTGTTTTTTTAATAACTTTTTTTGTGGAGGCAGTTGTGGTCTAATGGATAGGGAGTTGGACTTGTAACCCAAAAGTTGGGGGTTCAAGTCCCAGGTCCGGCAGGGATTATAGGTAGTGGGAATGAATAACCAGCTCTCTCCACCTTCGATACCATGAATGAGGTGAGACCCTTGAGCACGTCTCACTGCTGTTTGTGTGTACTTGGGTGGGTTAAAAATAATTTTTATATATTTTAATAATTTTACTAATATATAGGTAAACATATAGGTGAACATATAGGTGAACATGTAGGTCAACATATAGGTCAACCTATATAGGTACATGTATACAATGTATATGTACATATAATATAGGAAACCGGCCAATTTTATATATGTCACATATATTAAAAACCAATATCAAAACATATATGTTTATATAGTTTTTTTTCCGTGTGGGAGGTTGGGTGTTTGAATAAACAGAGCAGTGAACAGTATTACAAATGGCTTAATCGCTTACTGACTTACTTTAAAATTGCACATATTACCTCTGATGTTGATTCTAATGACATTATTCCGGTGCTGTATTCTTCTTGGACTGCTAATTAGGCTAATAATAACAAACCTCTTATCATCAGTACGAAAACAAACATGTATTTAGACTCTTTATTTGCTTGTGCATCTGCATATGAGATTGAGGTAAATAACTGGAGGCGGGTTGTTGCTGTAACCTCACTGTAATTTTGTTTTGTAGTTTGCTAGAATACAGAATATAAAAATGTTGTTATGCTTTAATTTTGTTTACTTGGTCTCATGACCACCATACTTTTCCTTTGGCATCGTTATTATAATAATAACTATGTAAAGATTAATGAATCAAAGGTAGCAAGAGGTGATTTCCACCTCATGACATCTCTTCCTTTAATTTATATTCACAAGGTCCAAAACTAAGACTTTGCAAAATGGGCTTTGGTGAGAAAATGGATGTAAATGTACTTGCATTACAAATCTGAATTTCTCTAGACTCATTTTGAATGTGTCCTTTGCAGTTTGCAATAAAAGATACTATCATCAAAACTTTTCCAACAGCATGAAAAATATATTATTTGATATTTGGTTCAGATGCCTGTAAAACGTGTTTTATGGTTTTCGACACTGAGCCAACAAAAATATTACAAACAAAATCTAGACGAGGCTTGTTACTAACAGGTGTGGATTTAAAGAGACTGGTCTGAATATGGTGCTGTAGGCGACACAGTCGTCTGCGCTGTTTGATGTAATTATGCATGGAAAAACAACTTGATTATTTTGGCACTAGGAGAAATGTCTCTTTCAAGCATTGTGAAATATGGTTTTATATTCATTAAAAGAACATTTGAGTGGCTGCTAAATGCTCTCAATTCCTGCTCCTTTGGTAGGGCGGTTGGTTAAAGTGATGTACAGGTTTTCAAGAACAAATCATTAGCAGAACAGAACTCGTACAGCAGTTCCCAGCATAATCCCTTTGCACAGCAGCCTGGGACTGAACCTCCAACCTTTGAACTGACAGTTTAATCGCTAAAGTCTGTTGCTCCTTACTGTTCTACCATACTGATCAACATCTGCTTTCAACAAGGTCAGTCTGTTTGAGGTTCTGAAGAAGACAGCATGTGATGAAGAGGAAATAATTGGAAATAATTTCGATTACTCCTGTGATTCCTGCAGGGATGGAAAAAACTGTAGCTTCGTAAAATTACGTTTGAACCAATGATTTCAAATGGAATTTACATTGTCACATTTTTTATAATTATTTGTGAAATTTACTAGCAATTTCTGAGTAAAAATTGTTTTTTCCCCACTGAACTCTAAATGCAGTGCATTGTGACATTCCCTTATCCATGAAGACTACATGGACTGTTGCTTTAGTTTGCCTAAAAGATATTATCTTAAAAAACATCATTATCTTGCGGTTACATTTACTGAAGTTCGGGTGAAATATCACTGAAAAAATCCAAGCAATCAGGGTGAAAGATTTCCCCAAGCAGATTTCCAGTTGGGTTCAATTTAACCAACAGACAGCTGCTTGGTATAGAAGCGAATTCTGTGTGAGCTGTGCGTCACACATCGCTACACATTTGACAACAGACAATGGACCTTTTTGCCTACATGTGACCTTTTTGCCTACAACGTGACTACACTTTTATAATGCTTTCTAGGTACACAGCCCACTTGATTTTTAATAGGAAATAGTACTGTATGTCTATCTTTTACTCTGTTAGGTCTAATACACTGACCTGCACTCGCTCTGTCAAGCAAATGCAGCGCAAACATCTGTTGGCTCTCACTGCAGTCAGCATTGACTTCCGGTTGTCAGGGTCATGTAATGACAGAGAGCCCCAACGGCTGCTCACACTTACTGAGTTCCAGTTACACAATGCTGTTGTGTGCTAGAGATAACAGTTCACTCCCTGAGTCCCTGCAATGAATTATTCAGACTAGTGGTTTGCGTACGAATGCCAGGAAAAGTGAATACTGGCACCAGCCGTCCTAAGGCATAAAGCACCCCAGAGCCCTCAATATGCCCGGGATCCTTGACAGCTCCCTCCTCTCACTCCCTCGCTCCCCCTCTGAGGATACTGTATGCAGCCCATCTTTAAAATGCTCTCCTCTGTAGTGGGGTGAAAAACAGGGTAAGTAGAAATAGTAGGTATTAGGTGAAGAAAGTTACAGATACTCGTTTACATCTACTGTAAGTAAGTAATGTAAGTAATGTACTATTTAAAATAAATGATGTGTGTGTGTGTGCGTGCGTGTATATATTTTGTCTGTACATTTTGCAGACAAAATTCTATTGTCTGTTGTCAAATGTGAAGCTCACACAGGAGTCACTTTTAAACCAAGCAGCTGTCTGTTGGTTAAATTGAACCCAACTGGAAATCTGCTTGGGGAAATCTTTCACCCTGATTGCATGGTTTCTTATTGCAATGACAGGATTTTTTCAGCAATATTTCACCAGAACTACAGTAAATGTGATCGCAAGATGATGATATTTTTTAAGATAAAATCTTCAACAATAATAGACCTCAGGAATTTATATATATGATATAATTTATATGAAATCTAAATATATTCATGTAAATGCATATAATAATATGAGCAGTATGTGTTTGTCTTTTTATATACATTATAAATTTACACAGTTATTCATACATAAATATAATCGTAAAATATTCAACATTACAGTTTTTATTTATGTCAAAATGTTCATGCACTATTATTTTCTACTTGTGAGATCAGTAGTGCTTTAACAGAACTGCTGAGACATGCGGGAAAAACTCTGACAAATTTTAATTAAAAAAGGAGGATAATTCGGGTTTTGCCCCTAAAGCTTTGTTTCCCGTGTGTTTTGAGAGAATCATAGCTCTTCAACGTGTAAAGAGTTACGGATGTGTGATCAATACACAGAAAGTGATGGTACCTTCACTGAGACTGATGTGTAAACACACACACACACACACACACAGTCTCAGAGGAGAGAGGTGTGTCACGCTTTGTAATTGAGGTGTGTTAAGACAGGCAGATGCGACAATTACAATCTTTTCTCCATTATTCCCCTGTCTCCATTTAAAATCCCTCTCTCTCTTTCTCCCTCTCTCGGTTTCTCACAGACTCACACACATAGAATCAATCTCCATTCAAAATCAGCCATGTAATTGCTGTAAATTAGTCTGCTGTAATGAAACCCGTTTAACAATAAGAGACCTCAGTGATTCAATGCAGTGTTCATGAAGGGTGGCCAACAGAATCTGTGATCAGATATCGTTAGACCGGCATAGTTATGCAAAATCCTCACTTTCTCAGCGTCTGTCTGTTTATCTGTCTACATGCAAAAATATGCACACTACCAGTTAAAAGCCTGGAAAAACTACCTCATTCATATTTTTCATAATGTTCTCTGAATAAGAGAAACAAATCTATGGCTTACAAGACCAAAAAAGCTTACATTCTTCAAGTAGCTGCCACTTTGTCTGATAAGAGCTTTGCTCACTCTTGGCATTCTTTCCAACAGCTTCATGAGGTGCCACCTGGCATGCTGAATGAGTTCTCATATATGCTGGGCTGGCTGCTTTTCTTTCACTCTCAGGTCCAACTTGTTCATTTAACTGTCCGTTCCAACTGACATCACTAGTTTTTTGTCTTTAGTGCCATTCAGATCTCAAAGTCGATTAGATTATATTCTATCGATTTAGTAGTACAATATCACAATGGAAGAAAAAAAGTCTTCCACTGGGATGAAGCATACTTGAAGTCACTCATGTGCACCAAGGATGCATTTAATTGATCAATCAAATAAAGAAAAATTATTGCAATTTGAAATTTGAATATTTTTAGTTTAAATGTATTTTGAAATGTAATTTATTAAAACTTCACACAAAAAAAAAACAAAATTATCTCATTATTATTATAAGAATTTCTCATTATCACAGTTATATTTATAATTATAATATTTTCGATTTATACATTTATAAATTGCAACAGTTGTTGCAAAGACTGCAATGAAGCGAATATCCACATAAACTCAGGATTTATTCAGGGATAATCAGAAACAAGGTCAGTATTCAACTGAACGTCATCAAACAGGAAATCATCAAAACATAACTTGGTTTCAGATGTGGACAATGCAGCAGAGAAGGAATCCCGGAGGAAGCAGGTAAGTTCTCAAGGTGACGGTAGGTGACAGGCATGGAGCAGATGATAACATTGAGACCAGACACGGAAGGATGAAAGGTGCGTGGTTATATGCAGTAGTGGTGATAGGGAACAGGTGTGTGTAATTAGAAGTCTGGTGACTGAGAGCGGATGAATGAGGCTAGTGCACTGGGATCCGAAGGGGGCGTGGCTGGTGGCTCTGTGACAGAATCCCGACCTCCACGGGTGTCTCCTGACGCCCTTGATCAACGAATAGGACGGCTATGTTTTCTGGGAGCAGGATGATCTGGATGGAGCTGATGGTACTTCCTAAGTATGGTAGGATCCAGGATGTCATTACGAGGTACCCATGATCTTTCCTCTGGACCATAACCCTCCCAGTCCACCAGATACTCTAGTTGTCCACCTCGTCGTTTGGAGTCCAGGATCTCTTTCACCTTGTAGATGGTTTCTTGATGGACAATTTTGGGAGGTGGAGGTACTTCGGGCTCTTTGGAAGAAGGGAGAACGGGATCAGTGAAGGGTTTGAATAGGGAGACGTGGAAGGAAGGTGAGTCCCTGTAATTGGGCGGTAGTTGGAGCTCATAGGTCACAGCATTTATCTGCCTCATGATGAGAAATGGTCCAATATAGCGAGGATTCAGCTTTTTGCATGGCAGGCAAAGGTGGATGTCCCGTGTGGATAACCAGACTCAGTCACCAGGATGGTAGGTAGGTGTGTCTTTTCAACGGGCATCCTTTTGGTCCTTATGCCTTCCCACTGCACGCTGCAGGTGGACACGAGCTCCCAAACTCTCTTACTCTCCTTAAACCACTGATCGACAGCTGGAACCTCCAAACTCTCTCCAGACCAGGGGAACAACAGTGTTTGTCTGCCTAAAACACATTGAAAAGGGGTTAGTCCGGTGGATTCCTAGTGGAGAGAGTTTTGGGCATATCCAGCCCAGGACAGATACTGGCTCCACTGGTCTTGATGCGCATGGCAGTATGTGTGTAGGTAGTGTCGGATATCCTGAATCTTTCGCTCTGTCTGGCCATTAGATTGTGAATGGTACCCAAAGGACAAGCTGACAGTGACACCTAGTAACTGAAAGAAGGCTTTCCATACCTGTGAGGTAAATTGGGGTCCTCTATCTGAGACAATGTCCTCAGTTAGGCCAAAGTGTCGGAATACGTTGTTGAAGAGATCAGTGCCAGTGTCCAAAGCAGTCGGTAAGCCTTTTAACAGTATCAGCTTGCATGATTTGGAGAATCTGTCTATGACAAGAAGAATGGTTAATGGAAGAATAGGTTGTCGGTCATCCTGGAAGGACTGGTAGGCTACAGGGATGTCAGTGTGTTTAAAGGCTTGATGGCTTTCAATGGCAGTGGATTGGAGAACTGCACACTCCTCTTATGGTGAGTTAATTACACAATGGTTTAGACACTCCATTTCTGAATTTCACTCGTCTCCCACTTCACAAATCAGTTGGTGCTTTGCCAGCCATGGTCGTCCCAGGACAACATCTACTGCAGTTGCTTCAAGCACCAGTAGAGAAATCTCCTCTTCATGGTTCTCTAAGTTTTAATGGGGGTGTGCACTTATCTACTCTTCCTTGTTTTAGTGGCTCTCCCAGGATGGTGATGATCTGAGATTAATTAATGGACTTGATCTAGAGAGTTTTTACGAGGTTAGATGATGTGAAGTTAACAGAGGATCCAGAGTCAAGGAGGATGTTTACTGAAACAGATAATTGTGACAATATTGAAATACCAGAGTAGTACCAGGTGTACTGGTGAATGAACAGGTCGGCTTGCTGTGGCCAGAAGAGTTCCTTCTGTGTTGACAACATGGAAGTGCATGTACAGTACCAAACACCGCTCGGAAATTAGTGACAAACTGATTCAGGAACTGCAGATCTGGATTAGTGGGACTCCACATTGATTCTGCCCACCTCACCGGAATATGGAGCTGGTTTGGCCATGGGACATGTGGAGGCAGACAGGGATGATGTGACTGACAGGACATGCAATGCAGATATTTGTGATACTATATCCTGTGATGCATGCTCTATATATCTATCTATCTATCTATCTATCTATCTAGCATAGTACAAGTTAAATCTATCTAGTTTTGCATTACTTATTGCACTTTTTAAAATGGTCAAATTTCTGAATTAACTTTTAAAGAATGATCATAAATCAATATTTCGTCTTAAAATAACATTTGTGTTCCTTAAAACACAGACATTTTGAGCTTTTTTGAAAAAGTGTTGCACATATATATAATCTGTTGAGGGTTTATATAAGCTTTTACTTTTACTTTTTAAGTCCTTGGAGAGATTGTGGGAAAAAAGCACGAGGAGACATGGAGGAAGGACCGTGAGCTTATTTGACGTGAGCAGGGCCAGACCTTCGAGAATCGTGCAAAAGAAAGAGCATATTGAGAGTGGAGGAGTGCGAGTGAAATATTTCTCTGTGTGCAGGTAATGAAGTCTGTCTGCAGCTTGCTGACTCTCTGGTGTAAAGATCCTGATGCAGCCCGCTGAACAGGTATGATAGACTAAATCTGTCACCATTCACGATGGCTCCTTGGACAAAGATTAAATAAAGTCCAAGACAAAGAAAGAACTCCCAATGGAGAATCAGCACTGACCATGCAGTTTAATCCATGACCAGGGTTGATACGCTTCTGCTCTATTATGTACACATTACTCTCTCTCTCTCTCTCTTTCTGTCACCTCTTTTTCGAATAACACTACCTCTCAAATAAGTCTTTTATTGTATAAACATTTACAGAGGACTCTATGGTGCCTAGAGTCTTCTCTTTGGCTTGGGGGAAAAGATATTTATATTGGTCAATGTCATGAAAAGAAAATGAAAAAAAGAAGGTAAAAATAAATTAAACTATTCATATTCAAGATATTTAAGATACCTATATTCAACATATTAATCCTACTTCTCATTATCATAATGTTTATATAATATAATATAATTTAATATATATTAAATTATAAATACAGTATTACATACCTGGTGATAATCAGCACTGACAATAATAGTAATAAAAAAAATTAATAACAGATTAAAAGTACATAAAAAATGACAAAGACAACCATGTTAAATATATAAATGTTACTTTTTATTTTACTAATGTATGTTTTATACAAGAAAATATAGCTATATATTTTATTTTGCATTTTATTTACTCCCATTTTTAAAAAATCATTACTAAAATAGTTTTAAAGCATAATACTTTCAAAAACTGTAAATATATCTATTTAAGTATAAAGCCTATGTATTAATATCGTAATTTTATACATTACAAAAAACACTATCAATACATATTAGCAAATCAAAATAATTACAATAATGGGAAGCATACACAAAGCATAAGAAACACATCGCTATATATTAAAAATATTTGGGGATGAACTAAAATTTTGATATATAACATGGCCCAGACATGTTCTTGACAGATAATATAAGATCCATCCATATATATCCCATGGAAGAAGAGAGAGAGAGAGAAAAAGTGAGAGAGAGCCAGTGAAAGAATGTTATGTTGTCACATCTAAAGTGTTACCTCTAGGGACACGATAGGATGAAATACACTGTCTTCACCATGAAGTGGAAGATTTTTCAAATGCCCTGAGCCAAAGTTTCAACAGATACAGCAACCCACACACACTCGGACAAACACACACGCACACTATCATTTTGAGCCGCTCGTATCAAACAGGAGGTAAAGCTATGAGTCATACGAATGTGTGCACTCTGAGTGAGAGTCTTCAGACAGCCTCACGCCCAGAACCCATTATTACAAACAAGAATTGATCCTGTCAAACCAAGACTAGAGAGAAAATTACAGTCTTTCTCTTTTTCGGTCTACCTCTTTCTTCCCTCTCTTTTTCCATGGAGAATGATACAGATAACTGCTGTATTACAGCAAAAGGATTCAATATTGAAGTGATTTTCATAAACATAGTCATTAGTGACTCTTAGTCTGACAGGAAGGCCTTGACATTACACTCTTTCTGATGAACGACTCACTCATTTAACCACTTCATTACTACCATTTGGTTCAGCTTACTACTGACTTGTTTTAACTATTTTGTCATTTCATTTTTCCACGTAATTCGCATGTAACTTACTCAATGGGT
The DNA here is from genome assembly GCA_032357445.1 of Enteromius radiatus. Classification (NCBI taxonomy): domain Eukaryota; kingdom Metazoa; phylum Chordata; class Actinopteri; order Cypriniformes; family Cyprinidae; genus Enteromius; species Enteromius radiatus. Next base: position 389,967 of record JAUCMS010000127.1, on the reverse strand, counting down.
GGATTTGCATAGTTACACAATGAATGCATTTGAATACATATAAAAGGACTACCAAAATTATCCTCGGCCTCTCTTCCGGCTGTCACAGATGTCTGCGCTGCCGCCTCTGCATAACAGACTCTGCAACATAGGAACACTCTTAATTGGCCAGCGATATCATTAAATTACCTCAGCAATAGCCTTCTTGTTGTAACTCTCTACTGCAGGCTGTATTTCATAGAGCTCCACATTCTCTTTTCTTAAAGAGATAGTTCACCCAAATGCTCCTGGAAATTGACATGCTTTCAAACATCTATTTATTTATTTATTTTGTTGACTCTGAGTTAAATCTATACCCCCACCACCCCATCTCATCCCGAAAGGATCACATATTCAATAGGTGAATAATTAATCTAGCTCAGCATCAGTGTTGCACATACACGACAGCAGATGATAATCACTTATTAAGACTTACATGCCTTGCGTAGTTATTCTGAATTAATAGATTTTGGTTCGACAAAGTCAACATGAAGCGGCATTCGCATTCTATTCAATAAATGTAATGTAGCATGAGCTACATGCATTTAAAAAAGTAACCCGACAATTTACTAAAATGCCATTTTACTATGGTAGATGTTTTATATTTGTATTTATATTTTATTCACATTTTATTTAAATTTATATATAATCTGGTGCTTATTAATAGTTAGTAAGGTAGTTGTTAAGTTAGGTATGGAGTAGGACTAAGATATATAAAATATGGTAATGGTAAGTACTAATAAACAGCTAATATGCGAGTAACAGGCATTTTAATAAGTATTTTGTCATCTATTTTTTCATGTGATTCACATTATAATCCTGACACAATAATTCATATTCAATTATTAAGGTGTTATCAATGCTTTCTGTTTATTATAAGAACTTTACATTTATTTTGTCTGTTACTTTAAATGCTGGAGCTCTTTAAAGCACGATTCATTCTACGATTCAAAAGTGATTCAAATGGAATTACTAGTACTCTTATATAATCAGGGTGACCATTTTATCTATTTTTTGGCATTTTTATTGCTATCATTATCGTCTTTGAGCCTTTACTCATACGGCTGGTTTCAATAACCAACCTCAGAATTTTTCTGCACGGACTAGTACCACTCAGTTATCTATTGATGCCAGAACCACATCATGTGTGGGTGGTTAACAACTGTTAAATAAGCTTAAATAAACCCCTAAACATAATTCAAGATGCAGTTATCAACACTCAGCTCTACTAAAACAAATAACATCATCTGCTGAGGAACAAAAGAGCAAGAGCATGGTACTAAATGTGCATTCACATTAATGTCAAAAAATGCTGAGCTCCTCACTGGATAAATCGGCATCACACTAGACATCTGTACCAGACACTCATGAATATCAACAGCAGGAAACACAATCGCAAGATTCATGCTCTACGATTGTTTTTTTCCTGGAAAATCACCAAAGAGTTTTGAATAGTGTTATGATTCCTTGTCTTGCCCAGTCTTGTGTTTTGTTTTGCCCATGTACCAACCTCTGCCTTGTTATGGTTTTTTGCTCTTTGCCCCTTTGGATATTGTTAGCCGATCGACCGACCCTTCCTACTGTACCAGGCTATTCTTGTGTTTGCCTCCACCATTCCTGTTTGCTGTTGTCTCAACCCCCGCATGTATGACCATGTATTTCAATAAAGCCCCGCGAATGGATCTGCGCATCCCCATCTCTTTTGTTACACAGAGAAACACATTGTTTTTAATCCTGCTGTTGTCCTGATGACTGAATGCACAACCAGGTCCAAAAGTCTATTAAATGGATATTTTGTAATGGAGTGACTATAGACCAATTGCTTTCGCACAGGCTAGTATTTTAGCTCCAATATATCAATTATTTGTTGAGGAACTGGTTGCCTATGTTGGCAGACGTCCAGATGCTCCGGGCTAACTTTCTCAGCAATGTCTGTCTGTGTGTGTGAGACTGCCTCCAGAGGCTCAGAAGAAGGATAGTCAATAACCAAGCCTGTCTCTCTGACAATGACAAAATAAACTGTTGATGTATGCATAGACAAGAATGAACCTAATTGTGCAGTAAATTGAGGAGTCTGAATTGATTAAACTGATGAAAAATGACAGTGTATGATCAGTGTACATTGCTACAGAAAACAGGTAAAAAAGCAGCACAATGGTTTTCAACATTGAGAATAATTAGAAATGTTAAGAATCACATGACACTAAAGACTGAGTAATGGCTGCTAATAAGTGAAAAAACTGCATTTTTTCAAACACCCCAGCAACAACAAAGCAATGGGATCCGAACTTTACAGACCACTTTGTGAAAACAGCATTATGAGTGAGCAAAGTTTGATTGCAGCAAATTCAAATTAATCTTTATGATGTATTGCTTATATTATATTCCTCTTTTGTAGGTTGCTTTGGATGAAAGCATCTGCTAAATGAATAAAATGTAAATGCATATGAATGCACTACACTCACTCAGAACATCCTACAGCAGCAACTCCAAAGCGATGCAACAACATATAGTACAACACCCAAGCCCAGTGCCAGTGAGTTTTACAAGGTCAAGCACCACTCACATTTTCTTCAGAGAACACAACATTAATGTGCTTCTAGTGCTACTCAACAGGATCACTGAAGTGTTTTAATGGGAATTCTCTTTCCTGCTGACTAGGTACGACCTGTTATCCATACTGGGACGACAATCAAGCCGTGAAAGGACGCAGATCTGGGGGTACCAATCTCTACCAGTGTAAAGATCAGCAGATGGTGCTTGACAGTGTGAAATTTAGATTCAGGTTCAGGAGAGTCAGAAGAGAATAACCCCAGCTGACATTTGTCTGCAGTGAAACAGACACAGACTCTGGAGAATTATCAGTCACTTGTCCTCCCCTCTCTTCAGGTGTGTGGAGCCGAGTCCCTGTGAGCCGTTTATCTGACAGTGTCAATCTCACGGCAGCCCACAAGGCCACATCACATTACTTTTCATTTACACATAGCAGATGCTATTATTTAATCTGTATGCATTACTTATTTTTATTTATCTTATTTTACAGCATTTTCAATTGCAGAACATTCCTCAGAACTATGACATATATTTGCATGCATATTGCAGATGCTTTTATCAAAAACAATGCACTGTGAATTTAAACCTTATATTTTATTCTCTATCAAACCAATGACCTTCAGGTTGCTAGAAATACATGTAAATTTATACACACACACACTCACACACACAGAGTTAAAAAGCGGTTGAATTCCAGCACTCTCTCCAACTTCAATACCACGACTGGGGTTGAGACCCTTGAGCAAGACACCGTTCCCCCAACTACTCCCCGGGTGCCGCAGCAATGGCTGCCCACTGCTCCGGGTGTGTGTGGTTGTTCACTTCTCACTGCTGTGTGTGTGCACGCTGGATGGATTAAATGCAGCGCGCAAATTCCAAGTATGGGTTACCATACCTGGCCACAAGTCACTTCACTTTCACTTCACGTCACTAAACACAAGGGTGATAATGAATTAAAGAGTTCACGCTTTCCTTATAAATTTTTAAAGCAAATTTGGCGAGCTGTCTGGGGAGCTAGCCGGGAAGACGGCGAACTCCGAACCCTAAAGATTTGAGCCCTGGCGCGGGCAAGAGTTTGGTGTTTGGCTTGGTCTCCGACTGTCCCTCGGAAGGCATGTGTTGGAGAGAAGGGCGGAGAAGGGGCGGTGGTGGGGTGCACAAAAGCGAGATGCAGAGGAAAGGAAAACCGGGACATTTATAGAGAAGGGGAAGTGTTTTGATTTGACGTGATTTGATGAGGGAATGATTAGCTGACGGGCTGCCAGCCGTGTGTGATTTATTCGTCCAGCGATCCTCTAGAAATTATGTTATTAGCAAAACATTCACTAAAATAGTCGAATGATAAATCTGCATTCAGGTAGATTTATCATAAGATACATACTGTACTATTCACACAGAAAAGAAGAGCATAGAACTACATGAAAGCAAATAAAGTTACGCCTTACACCTTTGTGACTTTGGTGCTCATGCACTTCCTCTTAAGGGAGAGAAAATAAAGGGATGTATTGGAGGAAGGACATATTTGAACTGGTGCTTCAAACAAACTACCCCACTTAATCATTCCGCCCGGAACATCTCGCTTCCAATCAAGGCTGAGGCTTGAGCTCTATTACCTTTAAAAGCAATGTGACCCTCAATAAAGAGCATGAGGGCCCTGCAAAAATAAGCAACATGGAGGAAAGGGGGTTATTTCTTTTATTATATCTAAAAGACAGGAGGTTTAGTCAGGATTTTACAGTAGAAATGGTTGCGGTTAAAAGGTGTTGGATAGTATTTTTTAGAGAAAAGGAGCATTGTCTTTATAAAGACAATATATATCAATTGATATATCAATGTGGACCAATCTTTATGTCCCACAAACATGAGCGCTTATATTGTGATAACCATGTTAGCATAACTAATAGACTACTACTTAACTTGACCATAAAAAAATGCAATAGTGTCTCACAAGAAGACAAAAATGCTTATGATAAAACAAGCTGTTTTTGATACATCCAACAAAATGATTGCACTAAACATTTGAATTTAGATACAGTTAATGTGTCAAAGTTTGTTTATATCAGCATGTTGCTTTTAATTCAAAGTTTTACAAGTACAATTCATAAAAATCAATTCACATATGATATTGTAAATAATAAAGGGTTTGGAGTCACTGTGAATTGTAATTTGGAATCATTGTAATAAGGTTGTTTGAGCTTTAGCTATTTAAAAATCTTTTTCATTTTAACCTTTAGAAAACCATTCAAAAGAATCATGAATACAAGCATTCTTGCTTTGAGATTGAGTGCAGACTTTGATTAAACAGATTAAAGACTCTGATATAACACTTCAAAAGGTTTTATTATTACACAAAATTTCTTCCATTCAGCCATTTTAATGAAATAAGAGAAAATAGGTGTCTGAAAACATCACTTCAACTGAAAAAAAAAAAAATAGAAAAAACACACAGCAATTTCTTTGTACACTGATAATTAGTTGGAAACCAATTTCAATCCGAAGCTGCCTAGATGAACTCTGTTGCTGATTGACACAAACCAATCTTATAAAGGATAAAAATGTTTCATATATTGTGTATAAAAGAAAAGAAAAAAAACATTAATGAGGGCAGGGGTTTACCTAAATCTAATTATCTTCCCCAGGTTACATTAAGTCAAATGTACAACATAATGGACACTGTTAAAGTTGTAGTGTTTGTGCTTGTATATCTGATGTCTCTGAGTCCCCTGGCCTCCACATTGCAGGCGCTGTGAGGACCAGACTGAAGACACACAGCATGCACAATGAGGAGACCAGAAAACCCCAAATTGGACATCTGGTCAATATAGAAACTGCAAAAACATTAATCGGCAACTTAATTGCGTACCGCTTTTAGGTTTGCATTTATATCTTGTGCTGTTTTCCAATCATTTTGATGTGGAAAGGATTTTAAAGTTATATATATTTTAATATGAAAGTGTAATATTTCAAATGATCATGAAATTCTGTTCAAGTATCTGCATGCACATAAATAAAAGCAGCCATTTGATGGCACAAAATGCAAATCCTGGAATTCAATCCATCTTATTTAAATGAATATTGACGTAATGGCTTTTTAGAATTTAAACCTGATGAACCTGATGATTGAGGGAAAAATGTCAAAAAGTGTATTACCTATAGCATATGACATTATGATGGTTTCAAACAGTCATTGCAGATGACCTTCAGAAAACCTTTGATTGGCTTTTAATGTCTATTAATGTATTTCCACCAACATAAACTACAAACCCACATAAAAATCCTTCTGAAGCAATAAATGGAAGAAATACCACAAAGGTGCAATAATGATGACCATCATTTTCTGAGAACACATCTTCTACTCAGATTAGCAGTATGGTTCAGAGCATCGTCTCAAATGGACCGTGAATTAATTATAACATGCTCGTTTACCCCTGATTTCCATTAAGCTCATAGTCAATGAATCAATAGTCGATTCAGTAATGGATATCTTTGCGCTCAACCTTCAAAGACCCTGCCACTGGAAATAGTAGTCTGCAATTATTCAGAAACATTAAGTCTATTCGCGATGTTTTTCTTAAATTGTGGCATTCAACAGACACAAGTCAAAACAGAGATAATTTCGCAGCCTGTTTTCTTTCATGACCTCGGAACGTTGCTTGACATGACATTATTGAAATTTTAGTTTTTAATTGGAGGCCAATGTCACTCTAGTCATGACTGACCTGTTATTACGCTCAGAAATAAACCCACCCGCGTTTTCCCCCTGAGTGAACCCTTAATACCACAGAAACTCAGAGCTTATTGATTTCTTCAAGTATGTTTTGTCCACATACGGTAACATTAAGGGTATCTGTGAGTAAAATAAATGTTCTGACAAAGTCTTCGGTAAATTAGTCCCTGCGAGCGGCACATAAAAGGAAAAAAAGTCAGTATAGTTGATTAGTCTTTGGACAGAGGTGACAAAAAAAACAATTATTTGCTGAATTTGATATCTTTCAGAGTTTAGTGGTACTACTTTCCCTGGTATGGTCAGTAAACCTTGTTTTTAACCATGACTAAAAAGTACTGAGATAAGAAGAATAGCTTTAGAAACCTGTAGTTTTTAGTTTTGTGTGTGTGTGTGTGTGTAGGTGTTGATAAAAGTTGACAGAGATGCTCTGAAGCGAAGCTGACCCATAACGACCCACGGAAAAGCATAATTGAGATGAAACTCCTATGAGTCAGTCCTAACACCTCAACCTCTTATGCCATCCAGTCACCTTCATGGACCTTCTGGAACTTTCTGCACCTTCTATAGTTTTTTAATGCAGAAATCAAGCCAATCAGTCTGACACACTCACATGGGAGGAATAAGAATTTCACATAAAATCAGAAAAATATCTATAGTTCAGTTTTGGGTGCATAGTGACCTTCTTTTGTGCTTTTCTATTTCTTTTTTAGCTGCTGTCAAACACTTCAGAATGGAGACAGCTCCAACGCCTACTCAGTCCATGGGCAGCTTCACACTGACACTCAAACAACAACTAATGAAAGAGAACAGCTAGCTGTCTTCGCTGATAACTGAGAAGCCGAAGGGGATACAAACCTAACAGGTAAAGGGAAGAACCAGAGGAGACTTCTTTGAATGTATGTATGTATGTATGTGTGGGTCCAACAAAACACAATCAAAGTCGTAGACAGTTATTAGTGTCTGAGGACCATGAAAGAATCTACAGGTACTTCAGAATTTGAAAACATTCGCTTTGGCTTCAGTACAACAGCATAGTCAGTGGTAAAGATCAGGGCCTCATGTATCAATGCTGCATACGCACAAAAACTCTGCGTACGCCAGATTTCACGCTCACGTTCGGATTTACTAACAATGAAATTAACGTGAGAATGTGCGTTGGTCCACGTCAACTCCATTTCTGGCATACGCCTATTTCTTGTGCATTTCTTGTTTTATGTACGTTGGCGCCTCCTAGAGGCAATTGTTTTACATTGCACACTTCAACACATTATTAGTGAATGTGAAGTGGTGGTATAACGGCAGAATAACTGATTGGTGTTTTGAGGATGCCGGTTCTAATACAACCTCGTAAAGGTCTTTTTTTCTAATTTAAAAACAAAGCACTGTTCATTTAAGTGATTGTATATCAAGAGCAAGGGCACGTTCATGCGAATGTTTTTTTTTTTTGTGTGTGTTCTTACCAGAACGAGGCACTCGATCCTCTATGAAGACGCGCATTGTGCACGAGCGCCAACTTATCTCAGTGAACACGATCACTCGTTATAACACATTCCAACAATAGATTGACTGCTATTTGAAACAAACCAACCAATTTATTATCGAACTGAAATGTTTCTTTCTTTTAGGCAAATTGAAGCAATGTTGTTTGTTTTTATTGTGAGTGTAGACCTAAATAAAAGTAAATACACATGACCCCGCTGGAGCATCTTGTGGAAACATTTGTTATTCGTGCTGAATAGACTTATGGTTTCTTTTTAAATACATTAGTTTTGGCAAGACTTGCATAATCTTTATAATGAATGCCATTAGTCTATAATTTGTGTTTTATTTTATGATTTGTAGTTTTAATGTAACGCCATAAGCGTTCCTTGTCTGTGTTTTTGTTGTCATTCTGTCCACATGCTCCTTATGTTTTGTTTTCATTCCTGTTCCCTCGTGTCTTTCCTTCATTTGTAACTCCGCCCTTGCCATCAGTGTTCATTCTCTGCCAGCTGTGTGTTTCCAGGTGTCCTGTGTTTTTGTCCTGATTAATCTGTCTATGTAAACCACGCTCTGTCTTGTATTCTCTGTCAGTCGTTGTAATGTCTCCAGTGCCGTGTGGACGTTTGTTCAGCTCCCTCCATTTGTTTAAATAAATGTTCTTCTTTGGAAATACCTGTATCTGAGTCCTTTGTGTCCGCCGAAGAGAGGATGGCGTTCTCTCCTACGAACGTGTACATCTTCTTGACTACGGTCAGTATTTGCGTTCTTTTGTGCCGAATCCAGCGGCGTACGAAAAGGCCATAGGATCCAGGAGGTCTAGACAGTATCCTCAGCTGCCTGGATCATGTTTGGCCATCCGGCGCAGTCCGCCCCTGACATTGTGCCGTTCGGCCGAGCCGCGGGAGGCGGTTTCAGTTTCATTTTCGCGACCCGGCCCGCCGTGTAAAGCTCCCGCCATCCCGAATTCACCTCCAGCAATCTCTCCACCGGATAACGCGAGAAAAATCCAAGGGATCTTCCAGCTTGCGTTCAAAATGGCGTCTGAAGCAGCGAACGCCAATCCAGCCTCGGGGATGCCAGCACCGCCGAAATCCCTCGCTGTTCCCAACCCGGCATTGGGATTGCCAAAGCCGTCAAAAAGACTTGCGGTCTCTAAACCGCAGACAACGGGTTACAGTCCCGTTTCACGGCGACAGAGGCCGTGTTCATCCCAGATGGTCTCGGTTTTTCAGCCTAAAATGCTGTTTAAAGCTCAGTCGGTCCCGGTTATACAGCCAGGAGTGTTGTTTTCTGCCCAGTCGGTTCAGGTTTTACAGCTCGAGGAGCTGTCACCCGTCCTAGCGATCCCTGAAACGCTAGTG
>JAUCMS010000127.1:350219-368915 GCA_032357445.1 Enteromius radiatus | reverse complement strand
GAATCAGGGATAAGATAGGGGTCATGTAACATTTTCAATTTCCTCAGGCTTCCTTAACAATCACACATGGAAATTTTTTGATTAATATGATTTGATTAATACTGTTCCTTTTTTGTCAGTCATGTTCCTTCTTTGTGCTTTTTGATGGGTCAATCCATCTGCAATCCATGATTTTTGCATCATCCAAGATATCAGCTTCCTAAACATACTCATCAGTCTTAAAACAAATGTCTAGGATGCAAGCCATCCATCATTGTACACTAATTTTCTCTTGTCAGGCGTTGTGCATTAAGCACTGTTTGGCCCAGAAGCGGCAGAACACAAAAGATCTTGGATTTGCATTTCCATCTTGTTACACCAACTGGTAAGCTCATTCCTGGTTTATAGTCATGCAGTAGTTTCTAAGATATCACATGGGGGAAGAACTTTCCAGTAATTACACTTTTTTTCCCTTCCACAAAAGTTTTACTTCCTTTTGCCATGTTCAAAATTCCCAATGCATAAGATTTCATCCATTTTAATGTTATTTCATTAAAAATACCACTTTGCTCCATCCATTATCTTAGACAAGGAGGCAAGTACCTGAATACAGAACCATTTTTTGTGTTTTCCCACAAAACAAATAAACAAATAAATAAATAAATAAAAATTCACTCTACCTGAACTAGTTCTTTATTAACCTGCATCCAGTAAAATGGCCCAGTGAGACATAAGATCAAGTCCAAATCTTGTCCAGGATGCATTTCATTACACATGTGAACAGTGGGTCATTCATCAGTTTGACAGGTCTAATCCCTTTCGGTCACATTACAGAAATATTTGCGGTTTGATGGCCACTGAGAAGGGACCACCAGAAATGGAATTCCAAAAACAAGATTTACTGCTGCCACATGATGAGAAATCACACTGGAGTCTACGTGTAAGATGTGTTTCCATTGTCAAGGCCCTCAAATGATCGCTTGAATGGGAGCCTGCAATGTCTGGGACATTTTGTCCACATTTACTGAAACAATGTCTGTGTGCGCTGTTCACACAAACGCACTCATCTGCAATCAATATGCCCTACTGCGTCAAACTTTAAAGCAAAGTAATGAGAAAACAGGATGACTGCAGGTTTTAATAGAGAAATTTCAACACCAACTCATGAAGACAGATGGCTATGGATTTCAGTGTAGTAGAGAAAACTTTAAGTGGACTTGTTCACAAAGGACCCATTAACAAGTCCTGAAGATATTCCCAATACAATTAAAGACCATCTACAGGACCTACTGTAATGTGCACACGGAATCTATTTCAGGACTTTTTTCAGTGGATTTAAGCACAGTGTATAACTCTCTAACACCATCCTTCACAGCAAAGGCAGCACAGATTATATAAAATAAAAAGTGGAAGTTTAGAAAAACCTGTATGCAGAAAGATTTTATAAATAACAATTGGACTGTATTGTAAGAATCATAAAACACACACACACACACACACACACACACACACAAACTCTTTTTCTGTGTTCCACTGAAGAATATCCTTTATACAGGCTTTTAAAAGCAAGAGGGTAGTAAATATAGAGTAAATAACTGCTCTGGGTGTGTGTTCACGGTGTGTGTGGTTGTTCACTTCTCACTGCTGTGTGTGTGCATGTTGGATGGGTTAAATGCAGAGCACAAATGCCAAGTATGGGTCTCCATACCTGGCTACAAGTCACTTCACTTTCACTTTCATAAAGATACAATTTTCATTTTTAGGTGAATTATACTATATTATATTCCATAAACATAAACATAATTTCTTTCCATTCCTTCAATTTGTAGATGGGAAAATAATCAATATTTGATTAAATGACTGTAAACAGCTTTTCAGCTCAACTTGCACACAGGATTTACCAGAAATTTTCCTGCAATCGCTTTCATAAAATTACAAGATTTACGTTTCGCCTTTTATATTTTTCTAAAAATGTACTTCAGTTGAAATTGCCTTACAACAGCCTTGATTTTTGGCATTTACAAATAAGTAAGAATGAATCAATTAACTTTTTTTGTGGCAATCAACTTTGTGCCACAAATGCTGTCAATTGGATTTAACTTGCAGTATGGTTTCCTGAACATGGAATATTCCTTGTTGCAAAACACTAGAAAAGAAGTCTTCCACCATAAGATTCCTTAAAGAAACAATGCTGACTGGCCTCATGAGGAAAGAATCTGCCTACAGGCGATCTGTCAAAAGGTGTTGTAACTGGAGCCATTACAATGACCTTTTAACACCATCTTCCCTTTAACACAACTTCAAGTTGATAGGATCCATAATTTCACAGTGCCTCAAGTGGGAGGCAATCACCAACTCTACAGTAAAAGAAAACACGACCCGGGGGACTGACTTTCTGAGACAATTAAAGAAATTCAATCTTCTACACACCACACTGAGACCACAGAGGCCATCCTTACCTCATCTATAACTGTCTGAAACAGACAATCACATCAATTCGGCAAAGAGCATAACTGGCTTCAAAACCACTTTTTATAGATTGATCATACGCCATAAATACAACACATCTGCTCAATGTACCAGGCTACTTTATACATTCAGCTATTTACATTCAATATTTCAAATGCAATTTCAGGAGACAGGTTCTACATTGCATGAGTTATATATAGGGATTGAAATAAACAGATAAAAATCAATAATGCATTTCAGCTTACTAGGCAGTTTGGATTCATAGTTATGATTCATAAATAATGTCTTATCACTTTGCATGCCATCAGAGTTTCTCAAATAAGAGGGGCATCCAACATCAAAAATTAGCATCAGCACTTTATTAAATAAGTATTTGCCCATTTCACGAGTTCCACATTAATGAATGGAATGAATAAGCAAATTTGGCGTGCTGTCCGGGGAGGAGGAGGTGGGGAGGAGGAGGGATGCACAAAAAGTGAGATGTGGAAGTGAGGGAAACCGGTGTATTTATAGCGGGAAGGAAGGATTTGATAGGGCGATAGTAACGACGAGATAGATTAGATGATGAGGGGCCAGCCGTGATTAATTCATCCAGCGATCCTCCCGATTAAGTTATTATTTATCTTTATTAAGTTATTATCAAAACATTCACTTAGTTATCAGATGTAATTTTATTTTTATAAACAGAAAAGTGTGTGACAATTTTTTTAATATTCACGACCCATCAGTTGAGATGTTTACTTGTCCTGTTTACTTATTCTCAAGCAACTTAATTTTTAAGTACAAACGTTACGGGTATATAAGCTCAGTGATGCTTGTCTGCAAGCCGACAAGCAAATGACACATCGTCAGAGAACTTTACATCCCATAACCCTCAGCGGGGCTGCTGGGCGAGGTGCAACTGTTGAGTGACATTAGTAGGAGAAGGGACATCACAGAGTCAGCGAGGTGTGTGTGCATTCAGGTTCAACCATTTTCCTGGTTGCATATACACTGCCATTAGGAACCCTGAAGTGACTTAAATCAGTCTACAGCAATGCCATTTAATCATGGCATGCAATAACATCAACTGCTAGAGGATGGAGAAGAGAGCAGAGAACAAAGCAGGCATGTGCTGCAATATTTACAGGAACTCTCATAGCTCCTCAAGCCAGCAAGGTACCTGTTTCTACAGGGGCATGATGCCAGAATGTGCATATTTTTGCGTGAGAGAGAGATTTCTCTGTGGACACGTTGTTTGTTGCACAACATGCTGTACAACAAGTTTCTTCCAAGCTGTTATACTGCAATCCCAAAGATTCAGAGTCTCCCTGAGACTGTGGTGCAGAGGTCTTTCTTTCTCACTCTGCTCTGTCATCCGTAAGACCGCAGATAAAAAGATCACAAAGCAAAGGGGATTATAAGAATAGAGGGCAGCCACATGGTTTGGATCAATTGTAAATATGCATGTGTATTCTGGACAAGATCTGCAAGGCTTTCTTCACACATTATCATAAGCTCCCACTGCATGAAATTCACTTTCACAAACAGCCTCTGAAACAAACTATATCCTTTCACAAACTTCATGGGTCCATTTGGATCCAAAAATTCAAAGGCCTGTCCTGAGACCACAGCAGGTTTGGGTCCAAATCTTTGACAAGTGCCTTGAACAGGTCAGGTCAGGTCTGAGATTAGTCTGGGTTTTGGTTTACTTTTAATAAGTGTTTTTCAAATGTTAACGGAATTCCATTGTGTAAGAACATGCAATTATTTAAAACAAATACAGTTTTAATAAATTTATAACAATGTTTCTTATCCCTCCACTTCTCTGTTCTCTGTCAGTCTGTGCACTTGTGTGTAAATGAGCAAACTTTCCGGGATACTGCTGCACACTGCAGTGTACGAGCTCTATATAATGTGCTGTGCAATATCTGAGCCATTTGAGAGAAATGGTGCAGGGATTTGCTCATTACTATTAACATAAATATAATTTTTGTCTCATCTGAGGTATAACATAAAGCTATTAGCAATTTATCTACTTAGAATTGCTTGCCCAAGCATAAAAACTATGCCCTGTTGCCAGATATTGATTACAGAAAACAATTTGAATACAGTTAATGCTACTAATTAAAATCAAATGAACATACACTCATAAACATGTTGACCTCCACAAGTTAGGCTACACCATCTGGCAACATGGCTTAAAAGCATTTTACTTTTTACTTACTAGGTCAGTTTGGACACGGTCTAATTTTATCAGGTCTGTCTCAGTTTAGGTTTCTTCATCTTTTTAATAAAATAAATAAATAAATACAAAACATTATGCATGTTGGGTTTGAAACTTTTAAAAACTTGAAAACTGAGTAAATCTCTAAATGAATATCCATTTTTAATGAATGCATAATATTTTAAATATTATGATGCCCACACTGGGCATCAGTCAAACAGATCAGTTACTGATCTTTTACAATAAAATAATGATCAACTCATTAGTATGATACAGAATTTTTATATCAGTGCCCCTGCATAAAATCGATATCCAAAACTGCCACTGAAGTTGTGTAATAGAGCATGCACTCTTCTGAGGACAGTTAGGTACATCTGATTACATGCAGGTATAGAAACAGGTAAACAAGTTATGATAAATGGCCTTTCAACAAGGGATAGAGACTGATCTGGATACAGACTGACCCTCTTTATTCAATATCTTCTTTGATGGCTGACTGCCTTCCTGTCCTCTATCCTGCCCCCCTCCCTCTCTGTCTGTCGTACTACTTCACAGCATAAATTCAGTCTCAGACATACCCTTGTGTCTTGTTCTGAGGCCCTGAACTTTAGAAAAGCAAAGACTCCTGCCCTTGACAATGTTAATTCGTGTTCTCCACAATGTTTGAATCCCAAAGTCACACCGACCGATACGAAAGCGCACACTGCCTGGCACATAACGGTGAGCAGTGAGTCGTGATGTCACAGAGGGCACACAGTGGGACAGTAACGGAACATGCTGGATCTATTGATGCCACCCCGGAGAGAATGTCAGTTCCCCATGAAGACACAGAGAGGAGATGTGGCCGTGTAAAGCCTGCTTATTTATTAAGAGAAACCTTTAAGGCTGAAGCTTAAACGCTGATGGCAGTGTATCTGCAGAATTCTTAAAGTCAGATTTAAAACCTTTTAAGACCTGCACAAATAAAATTAATAGAGCATTTTCATACAGAACATAATTTTCGTTCTAATGCTGCATGCAATTCTTTCTTTTTCAGACCACAAAAGGAGATAAAAAAAATACATTAATCCTTATGAGCAATTGGAATTGGTTTATTTACAGGTATATCAATACACAAAAATTGAGAGGTCAACAGATTTTGCTGACATGATAATTATGAGAAAAACAGAAAGGCAATAGAAGAATACTGTATCCGAACAGGTCAAATCTATATATTGATTGTGTTAAATAATATTCTTGTTTCTGTGACGGGGTAGCCTAGAGAGAAGCTACACAAGTTCACATTGAATTAAACGGCAGATGCAGTTGATTGCATGACCAAAATACAAATAACCAAAAATATATGTGTGCATTAGGCAGAATTTTAAATTATAACCAACCCCAAAATACAGCTTTGAAATGTCTACTGCACTCTTACAATATAACCACTGTTATGAAAATATAAAAAAAAAATTAATCAACAGTAGTTCATAAGCAATTGCTTGGAATAAATGTGTGATATTTACTGAAGCTGTCAGCTTGTAAAACTTACAACAGCACCTCGTTTTGACTTTGAATGAGCAGCGCTCACATTTATTTGAATTATTATAGCTATTAAAATGTACTCAAATAAGGCCATATCCTGTCTTTTGTTCCAAATTCAAGACCTCTTAAAATGACCTTATGTGGTCTTATATTTCCTAAAACTGAAAAGCAAAAAAGGTATTTATTTAATATAAACAAAAGACGCTGCATATGCTGGATACGGTACTTCAGAATGAAATAGCAAACTCCAAAAATAAATTAATAAGTGATTTCTCCATTACCACATTGATTAGTTCCTTAACAGCCATAAATTATAAAATGATTAATAGGAGTTAGCCAGTGAGAATAATTACAAACTCAATCATGGTGAAATTGAATCTACATGAGGAGGGGATCACATTTAAATCCAAATGATAATTAATCTACATGGAACCCAAACTTTGAACTGCAGCTGTAAACGGCAAATCATCTGGATTAAGTCCAATTAGATCTACTCAGTTAAGTTACTAAATGGAAAGTATGTGTAAAAACAGTTTCAGTCTTTCATAAAAGCCTTTTAGATTGTGCTGATTTTTAGTGCGTTGATGTTTTCTGCTGAGTTCAGCATTGTTCTGGGATGCTTTCGGGGTGCAGCACGACGTGGCTCACCTGTTAATCTAGTAGGTGAAAGAAACACAAACCTATATTGTTGGCTCTTTAGCTATGTACAAATCTCAGCAGTAAAATTAATGTAAGAACATTGTAAAAGGATAGTATGGGAATGTGAGAGTGCAATCAGAAAAGAGGAAGAAAGAGGACAGCTGCAGGGGGGGATGATTGGACTGAACTGAACTAAAAGGTCTTGTGTGGGAGGATGGCTGTTTGAATGGCTCACACCTCCTGTAATAGTTGGAGAAATATTTTAAAGCCTCCTTCTGCTACCCTGATCTTCAGGGGTTTCTCAGTGTCACAGGACAAGACTCAGTGTAAACACAGAACCACTTCAGCACTTTTTATTGTTTGACACGGCGAGCACATACACACGCATGGACACACAAAAACACACAAACACCCCAGAAGTCAATGAACCTGACCTCAAATTTCCAAAATATCTGGTGTGGTCAATATTATTTCAGTTGTCGTTAGTAAGGCAACCATCACAATCATTGCTCATACTTTAAGTACTTCACTCATAATAGGTATTACATTTTAGCACATGACAGACAAATAAAAATGTATTAATATTTATCACATTTATAGATCTGGCCGATGTTTTAATGCTTACATCACATTCAAGTAATACATTTTATTAGTCTGTGCTTTCCCAATGATCTTGCTGTTGCAAGCACCTGTGTGAGCTACAAAAAAGCTATCTTAGAATGAACACTGTAAAATAAAATTCAAACTTTTAGGAGATGATGATTTGATTTGGGTGAGTACTGTAGGTAAATACATAGCAATGCAACAACTCAAAACACCCAAACACTAACACCCCGCCAGCCCTTCTGAACGTCCTTGCACTGTGGGAGCCATTTTCACAATGTAAGGCCCTCTCAAATTGTCTTTAAAAGGTTTGAATGCATTTTCTAATGAGATCTGGAGCTCGTCTGAGAAACGCTGTCAATTCAGAGCCCTTTTTTGGAGGAATTTGTTTTCTGAAACTTTTACAAAGTCTCTGGACAGCACCGATGTCTGCAGCTACGCACAATAAAAGTAATGACACTACCTGGCCCTGCTCCACGCTTCACAACTTTATGGGTATTAAGCATTTTCTGCTTCGTAAATTAAATATACTTGCATTTTTACGACCACCGAGACACTCCACAGGTGCAGCTGAAGCACAGATTCTTTGTCGTGTGCGTAATATGACATTTGTCTGTCGTGACAATATATTTTGAGGGCAAGGAAGAGTACGCAGCATGTTGTTAGTCAACAGAAAGTGAGAACCATGCAGGTAAATGCCATATTAAATCAGCCTAAACTGATGGTCTCCCATCTGAACTCACGCTGGGCTGTTGATCTTTTTTTAAATTGTAATGGACAGGCACTGATGTGCTATATATTGACACATGATATGTGCATACAAATATTCCTTTATTCATTACACTAAAACTACTTTGTGTTTTAAATCCTGCAGCTAATTCCAAAGATCCAAAAAATCCTACCAGCTTCTATCTGTTTATTAATGAGACATGCTTTCTCTTTGTCAGATCAATTCAGCAGTGACACACAAATCAATCAGATTCTAATGTGTGTGTGTGTGTGTGTGTGTGTTCTGTAAAAGGCGATACTGAGAGTACCACGGCAGGCTGCATTATGGTCCGGCTCATATGCGTTCCAGGTGACAGCCGACGATTTATACAAAACTCATAGCATTCAGAATTTAAGCCTCACACATTTCTCAGATGCAGGGTCCAAAGCCACATACGAAGCTCTGTGTGTTTTTCCACAGCCACAACTTCAACACTCACAGTCAGAGACAGACAGAATGCATATGAGGAATTACTGTTGACACCAGCCGAAGTATTTCCAGTAAGTATTATGGAAACAGAAACTCCAGATTTAAAATTAGAACATGATGAAAATAGAACATCAGAACAAAGAAAAAAAGACCATAGCTTGGTTTAATTTGTCGTGTAAAATTTTTTACAATTAAAAAAAACAAAAACAAACATCTGTAGC
Source organism: Enteromius radiatus (assembly GCA_032357445.1). Taxonomy (NCBI): domain Eukaryota; kingdom Metazoa; phylum Chordata; class Actinopteri; order Cypriniformes; family Cyprinidae; genus Enteromius; species Enteromius radiatus. The sequence goes on along the minus strand of JAUCMS010000127.1, from coordinate 360,076 downwards.
ACTTATAAATGTACTGGTGAGCTACGTACAAAGACTTCCAAAGACTTCCAATTATCCACTCAAACTTTACAAATACAAAATAGCCATGTGTCTGTAATCTAGTCTTACTCTTCTTAAAATAAACAACTGATACGACTATCTGGTCTGTAATCACCAAAAAGCCTGTGAGCAACAAGAACAAAATGCACAAACAACTTACTTGTTAGTTTGAATACAGCAGATGTCTATAATTCAAACTCATTTGCAATGCAGTAAACAATAATGTTTCTGTAGCACAACTTGAAAGTATATCTCTAGCAGTGCTAAGCTTTAGGATTTATATTTCCAGGCTCTTTGTTTTGTTTATTTTTTTTTTTTTCAGATTATTTGGTGGATAATGTTGTGTAAAATTGTGTTTTTAAGCATTATAAACCTTAAAAACAATAAAACTTTTAAAAAATAAGATTCTTCTTAAATCTAGCTTTAGTTAAAGTGAACTTAAAGCTGTAGTTTACCCAAAAATTAAAATACAAAAATTAAACCTCCCCTCGCCCTCACATTTTCTCCAGTTTTTTATGACTTTATGTCTTATGTGGATCATAAAACAATATAGTATGAGAAATATCTCCGTGTTTTGTTTAGTTTTTTTCCCATATGGTAAAAAATATCAAAAAAGATCAAAAGATCATGTCCTACAAAATATGTTACTTAGAAGAAAGAAATGCATATAGGTTTGGGATAACATCAGGGTGAGTAAACAATGACAATTTAAGAAGCTGTTTTTGAAATAGAGATTCATTTTACCTGGTAATCCTTATATTTCGGTAATATCACATTAGAGGGTGTGAACAATAAAGATAGAAAACTGTTGTTAATTCTACTGGCAGCTAGTAAAAAAAGTAATTACTAGAAAGTTGTTAAAGCCAGAGTCACCCACAACCGAATAGTGGATTGATATAGTGTATAACATATATGTAATGGAAAAAGCTACATTAAACCAATACGCCCAGATTTTTCCTGAAAGATAACAATTCAAGTGTTATTGCAATCTTCGGTGCAAGCTGTTTTATATTGCTAGAGCTCCCCATGTTCGGTTATTCAGCTGTTAAAAAGGAAGAAAATGCATCTCATGAGTAAAATATGAGTTTGTTTTTTTTTTTTTGTTTAGGTATGTGGGCTTACAATACTTTGTATCTATAATTGTAATTGAAGAAATTCTAATAATGATGATGATTTCATTTTTTCACAAAAAATAGCTTGAGATCAAGCAATAATGAGCAGACCCATGCAGTACCACAACAGACATCCTATGGGTCGATGATCTCCTGTTCAGGACCTCTGGTATAGATTGAATGCACGGTTGCATTGCATAATGCATATTGTCTGCAACTACATAAAATGTAAATGCACATTACAGTAGTTCAAGGACATCAAACTAATAAAACACAGCTAGGCTCAGAGTTTATTCCTGAGTGCAGTAACACTGCAAAACAAAATGCTATTTAATTTAGAACTCTAATATTCTTACACTAGAAATATGATTCACTGATCTCTGTAATAGATGTTATCGTGCGTACCGATGCATGCGTGTGGGGAATATATAGTTTAGGACTGGTATAAACTTGCAAATACACAAAGCCACAAAGAAAACGGTTAACATTCCTGTGTATATTCTAAGTGATTCCTAGTAGCTGGAAAAACAGGTTCTGCAACAAGACTATAGCATAACATGTTGTTGTGTTTATACTCAAACGACTTACCTTTTCTGTATTTTCTGCATTTGCCTTGGTACTTCATCAGAATTACTTACTTTAATATGTTTAACAGCTTCAACCTGATATTCCTAAATGTACCTGATGTACTAAAAATAAATCATATTATGTTGTTGAGTCTGATCCACAAACACATTTTCACAGTTTGCTTATTTACTGGTGTAACCATTGCATGTCTCCTTGAAAATCCAGGTCATGGCAACATAATTGCCATTATTTCAATTATTAAATTCTCACAAACTTCTGAACTGAAGTGAGCAATGAGCAGTGATGCCACTCTAATTGTGGACACTGACAGTGCAAGTGCAAGCAAATCGCAGAACCAGAAGCACATGTCTCCACTTATTTGCACATTTTCATACTAGTCTGTCTATCTATAAAGTACTTGCTACCAACCTCTCTACAGTCCAGGGAAAACCCATTTATATACATCATATGACTGTCAAAATGCGTTAGAATAGGATTTTTTTCATGTCAAGGATGGCCAGATATTATGGTCCCTTATGAAATATAGAGGCAACTATATATTTTTTCACATATAGACACTCCTTTATTTCTTAAACTTTTATGAAACTTTCTTTTTCCTGTGGAAATATTTCGAGAAATGTTTCAGTGTCTTTTATCCATACAAAGGAAGTAAATTGTTACTAAAACGATTTTGTTATCAACATTTATTAAAATATCTTTGTGTTTGCAGAAAAAAAGTCATATTGGGCTGGAACGACATAAAGGGAGTAAATGGTGATAGAATTAGTACTGAGTCATTTTACAAAAGCTAAAGTAAATGATTAAAACATAATATTTAATATTAAAAAAAAAATGCTTTTTTTAAGTTGACAGTATGACTTTCTTCTACTGACTTTTAGTATAATGTCAAATGAATACAAATTTATTATTACAATACCTCAAATATAATGCCAAAAATATGTTTTGCTGATAATACCGTTGACATACATTTAACCCCCATTTTTGCTAATAGAATAAACAATATATATTTTTAAAAAGCAGAATGAAGCCAAATTATATCAAATAATTTTACGTTAAACATATAAAAAAAATATGACATCAACTTTGGCAACCCTAAAAATGTATTCTTTTTTTCTGACCTCGTAACACCCCATGGGCATCCTAAGAAAACATTTTTCCTTTTTAAAACCCTTTGGATAAAACATCAAACATCTCTACATTTATAGTATTTTCTAATTTTCAAAGCAACCTTCTAGTTCCATTCCTCTTTTTGCTAATAAACTGACTGCTGTTTAACCTATATTATACTGTGCCAATACTGCATTCTGCTGTCGTTTGCTGAAGTTTGATCTAAACTGCTGACACCACTTGCACAGTTAAAGGGTGTAACAACTGGAAACAGGCTGCTGAAATGAACATGGGTCTCCACAGATATGTTACTTCAAAAGAACACCTCACCTGCCAAGTCATGTGAAAGGAAAGTGAGAGGTGCAGTGACAGTGCCAAAAACATTACACACTCATGAATACTGAACAACTGAAGAGAAACCAGCACTAGATTTTTCTCATACTGATCAGTCACAAAATAGTTGTCAAATGTCTGGTAAAAGTGTGATCCTGAGAACTGAACATAACAAACAAAACAACAGTACAAACATAACAATCATAACACCAACCAAAGTCTCCTGAGGACATAGTGATTAGCTGCCTCGCTTTTAGATATTAACTATATATTAATGCCTATTAATATTAGCTTAACCTACGCCTCTCCACCCAAACCTTGTTACTCTACCAGCAGAAACCAGAATTACTCTATGGTTTAAATATTTGTGGTCAGTAAGAATTTATAATGTTTAATGTTTAAATTATGTATCATACAGCAAAATTACCCAGAAATCATTCCAATATGCTGATTTGGTGCTCAATGTCCTTTTTATCCTACTTAGTATTTCTGTTAAAAAATGTTCAAGATTCTTTCATATATATATATATATATATATAAAGAATCTTGAAAAAAGTTTCTACAGAAATTGAAATGAAACAGAAATAATAATTTTAAAAAATTGAATGAATTAAAAATGAATTGAATGTGTCCTTGGTAAAAAAAAAATATATATATATATATATATTATTTTAACAGTAAATGTTACGTTTAGTCACAAGTATAGCAAATGTGACCTCTCTGAATATCAAAATGCACCCTGTGATTCATCCCAACACCGATGCCGTCCAGGGAAGATAAGTGGCATATGGGCTCTATCTCTTGTCTTTCCTCACCTAAAAAAAAGACAGACTCAGGGGGAAAGGGCCAGAGAACCTCCCCATGCTGTGGCACTGAACCTGAGATGTCTTTAGTCCCCATGGAACACTGTGACTGGTGGGTTGTTTCTGCAGCATTTCTCTGGGGCTGTAATCCGGGGACACGAGCATGAGAGTACACCAAGACAAGATCAGATGAGATGAGGGGATGCGAAAGACTGACAGAGAGGAAAAGAGAGAAAAGGGCTGACAGGCAGAAAGGGAATTTTCCCCTGTGAAAGCACACATCGGCTTCCCTGCACTGCACACATGTATTTATCCATGTGTGTTCGGTGCCTGTTTGGACAGCTTTTGTTTTGCATAAAGCAATTAAAGTACACAAAATTATTAAGAGGAGGATCATCCAATGTGCTCAGTGTATGTCAAGCCAACAAATTAATTTAAACTGGAGCGGGTCAGGTCACCGGCTTAAGATTGACGTTCTTTATCTCACCATCTATGCAAGCTGGTTATTAGTAAAAACCCACATGCCACAGATGTGCCAACAAATGCAACAAAAAACCAACTAAAGTAACAAAAATGCAACCACGATCCCAGCCTGAATACTATACTGTGTTTCATTCATGCTGGTGAGCCATTCCCACTGGGTACAATCAGATCTGACAGGACACTGACTAAACACGGTCCAGGGCCACACCGACAAAGCCCTAATGCCTTCACCAGGCAGCCAATTCATATTTATGAGAGCAACCCCACAGAGAATCAGAACATTAAACACAAAACCAAAGCCCAGAACAAACTCCAGCACAGCCTCACATCATCAATTTCTCTCCAGGGTGTTGACTCAGATCAGATGTCCACTTCAATACATAAACTAATGAGATCAGAAAGAAAATGATAAAGGCTGATTCTAGATCAGCTAAGATGTATTATAAATGATCTGGAATCAGTATTAACAAGATATATGAACAACATAAAACCACACCCAGGGATATACATTATTCACACACATGCCCCAAAGATAATTTCTAAGCTGAAGTCATCATGGGTAAATGTATATACTGTAATGGCGAACAGATGATGGAAGCAAATGTGATTGTTTTTCCCTTTTTGTGCCAAAAGCTAAAGAAAGAAAGCCACAGCAGATCTTGGGTATATGGGTTATGGTTGTCAGACAACAGAAAGATTATTGTATTAAAAGAGTATGTTTTACAATAAAAAAAAAAAAAAAAAAAAGGTCAGTCTACTTTAAAATGGCACTTTTGTAACTTAATGGCAAAGTAATATTGTTAGAATTATTTAAAAAAAACAGTAATTCAAATATAAAAGCACTGAAATTGTAGAAAAGAGTAATTACAGTCTGTGAAAAGCATCCATTGATTAAATTGGTTACGGTACCCCCTCAGCCCCAATTTGAATTGCCTCATTACAGTATTACATAATTCAATGTGTTAAAAACGGTATCAAAAAACAATACTCTTTTCTATAAAAATGGGATACCGATAAACTCACTTTAATCCTCACAACGGCAAATATGGCACAATCATGCTAGATCCAGCTCAGATACAAACACACCTTTCTGTAATACAACGTACTGTTTAGCTCACTTTCGTTCCCAAAGGGCAGACTTAATGCAATTTTTGAACGACGTTAAATGTGGCACCATTACGCATGCAACTCTGATGTCGGATGATGTCAGTCGTATTGCGTCATTTCATCTTATTATAGCGTCCACTTTCGAACCTGTTCGCGTCTTCATTCTTTCTCGCGGGCGCGCGCATCTCCAAGTCCCCTTTTACGCGTTCCTCAAGCAGCGGGAAGGAAGCTGAAAGGAATCTGGACACATCGCGTCGAAAAATGTTACCACACGGAGCCAACAGTCATAAATTCACAGCTAGACTCAGAGTGGTCCCACTTATTAAACTGACTTAATCAATTAATCATTAATTTGAATTAGCTCAAGGCAAACATACGTCTGCAACTACAAAGAACGTGACCAGTACTCATAAATCTGTCTCTACATATCACTGAAACTGACAAATAAAACTGGACCTCTTAGAGCAAAGACGCCACATCTAAATGTCACTGGAAGTGGATTCACTTGACACTGTTTGACATTGACGGTGAATTGCGAATAATTGGGGAAGGACTTGCGTAAGGTCATGATTCCATTTCATGCAAATGTTTGACTTAATGTGTTTATTTCACTTGATTAATAAGATGCGTAATGGATGTGGAGTCATGCGAAAAGGAAACACTAAAGTTCTGTTACACATCACAGCGCGTTTCAATACAATCTGTGAGATTCTTCTCCAACTACATAATAGCAAAATCTCCAGCACGGCTGTCATTAAAATAAGATTTCATAGCATTTACAACGCATTGTTTTGACCGCGCAAAGGATCATTGCCAAACAATGAGAAGCCAAATAGTGTAATTACTTGCAATGGAGTAAATCTACATTTTAATGGTTTAGGAACTCATTCCCTTTTCCAGCTTACGATCGTTTTCAGAGATAAGTAACTGTAAACACTCAAACCATACTTTTATATACTTTTTACAGATGAGTCACGCGTAAACGCTCGGGGACAATAAAACTGTTAAAGAAATGCGTAATACTTCGCAACGAGAAGAAAGGGGTATATCCATCTAAAACGAATCAGATAAATAAACGCAGGTACAAGTGTGTCTTTTCTGGCATAAAAAGCATGTATGTTATTTATGATTAACTCACCCATTAATGAATCGTCTGACCTGCCGGCAGTCTTCCTTCACTTTAATTGATGACGAATTCCTCAAGAACGCAAGCCTGTGGCAGGACGAAGATCGTGTTCATTCACACTGAAGCGCATAGAGTGCGCACGCGTGTGTGTGTGTGTGTGAGAGAGAGAGAGAGAGAGAGCGAGAGCGAGAGAGAGAGAGTATGTCTGCAGCCAGCCGCATACCAAACAACGCGCGAGGACCCACCGGCTGTCTGCAGCTGCGCTCTGGCGCGCGGCCACGGGGAGCAAGGGTGGTGGCCAGCCAGCGTTTATCTGTAACGCATCTCTCAAGACTCGACGCACCGGTTTAATTACTTTGAATGTGCAATTAGTGGACGACTGAGCACTTTTCTCACCATTCAGAAAATTGAAAGTCACAGAGATCGTTTAATAAGAAGTCGTCTAACGAAGCGACTGTGCAAGCGGTGGAAATGCGGTGCCAAAAGTGAGTTAATAAATCAGAATTTTAACTGCCCAGTTTCGTAAATGTGACTACTTCAGAATATTAGGAGTCTTTAAGTACTATATTACAAATAAGCATATTACTTTAAAACGATGTGTGTGTTATATATATATATATATATATATATATATATATAAACATCTAGCATCTATAGCATTGTTATAAACAATAGGGCCATATGAAATGCTAGGTTCTATTATGTGGCTGCATCTGTGATTAACGCTGTCAGCACCCTTAAATATCTGTGATTATGTGATCTCTCATCACTGAGTTACAGTATCTGTGCTTATATCACTTTGTATCACCACTTACCAGTCCTTTAATGTTCAAAAAACTTTAACAGTGGTTACATTCAGTATCATCCTCTAGTCAGCAGCAGACTCACTCGTAAGTGGCACTGATTGGAAGTGTTCTGTACAGAGCACTACCACACATACAGCTGCTCACAGATGCACACTTCATTTCTCTATGTCGCATCAGACCGTTCTCTGGTCCAGTGAAATCATAACATAAAATGCAACAAAATCTGTCACCTTAACTGATTTACATCTACTGTTAAACAGATGGTATTTGTTTATTAAAGCAGAACTGTCAATCAAGCAAGATTTACAAATGCATCCTCTACTGTAATATTACTTTTACAACAAGTAATAGTTGCATATATTTATACATACAAGCGTGCTCACTCTGATGTTATTTCAAACAATACATTTCTTTCATCTGAACATGTACAACATAAACTTTGAAGAATGTTGCAAACAGTTGCTGGCAGCCATTGACTTCCATGGTATATTCCCCATACTATGAAAGTCTATGGCTACCAGCAACTGTTTGGTTACCAACATTCTTCAAAATATCCTTTGTGTGTGTGTGTGTGTTCAACAGAAGAAGAACAAACTGGGTCAACTATTTTCCTCAGGTTTCCTATCGAACTCCTATGACCAATTTATGGACATTTCATTATTCACAATAAGACTTTCGTTACGCTAATACAATATTTGGGAGTGCTAAATTGTCATAACACAGTGCAAGACTATCAGCAAAAATTCTTGCGACTTAAATGCACTCAGGCCTCTTGTGGACAGGAGTGTCTGCTCTCTTATGGGGTATGACTAATCGTACCTAACAAAACACCTTTTCAAAGAGCCAATTATGAAGGACTGCATGGTGCTGTGTGGAGCAGAATACGATTAGATGAGATATGCAGTTGCGCAATTTGGCACCAGCCCAGTGCTGAGTGCTATGTGTTAAATTATACAGACCCAGCACGGCTCCTACGAATGGCTTCGGCGTGCCTCTGACATATCATTTGTGACAACAGCGGGGACCTGAGCTTCACCCTAAACCCAGGCTAGGACAGATTGACTGAATGCGCAGAGGCCAAATGGAGCTCCAACATGAGGGTTGGAGGGCAAGAAGAACAGGGCAATAAAACAGCCGGTTTATGATATGAATGTAAATTATGGGATTTGAAAGGTCATTCGGAACTCAAATGTCTCAAGTATAATCATAAAAGCCAACACTCATTACTAGGTCTACTGGGGTTAGAGATGACTGAAATAGATCATATAATGGTCCAGGAAGTTTAGGGGGGAAGAAACTCTACATTAGAAGAGCATAAAACCTCAACTCCTACCTTTAGAAGTTCTGCTCTCCATCAGCGCCTCCTATGTGCATTAGTGTCTGTCTAAGTGGCCTTTATGTGAGGTGATGAGCGCAGATCTCTAGAGGAGAGAAATTCTCTCTTCTCTCACCCAGGCCGCCTGTAAGTCTAATGGGCCTCACAGGAACATCTCCCACCACACACACACACACACACAAAAAGCATAATCAAAATAGCTGAAAGGTAATCCGTCTGCCCTCTTCAACTTTGCCAGCAGACAGGATCATTAGACTACTCAACAATGACGAGGGATATTTGAGGCACATTTCCTCCACTTTCAGGAAAAATACGTTTGGAGAATGTCAAATGATGACTCCTGCCTACCCACACACCCACATATGTCCCGCCGATTCCCTGCTGCACGCACACCTATCGTTAAGGGCTTTGTAGAAGAAAAAGTAAAAGAGAAACAAGGATAGTGATCATAACCTTTCTTCCCTGGGTTCCCTATCTTCCTGTCATATACACTACCGTTCAAAAATTTGGGGTCAGTAAGATATTTAATGGTTTTTAACGATGTTTATTATGCTCATCAAGGCTGCATTTATCAGATTAAAAATCCAGAAAAAACTGTAATATTGTTTTATATGTAATATATATATATATATTTCTGTTTGAATATATTTTAAAATGTAATTTATTATTATTATTATTATTATTAAACAGTTGTGCAGCCAAATATATTTGGAACCTGTGAATTTTGTTCCTTTTTTTTCTCCTCAGGATTCTTTGATGAATAACAAGTGAAAAACAACATAATTTTTAAATCAAATATAAAACATTTCTAAAATGTAAATCTATGCTATGACTTTTTTGTTCATTTAATAGATTCTTTATTAATAAAAGTATTCATTTCTTTCAATGAAGAAAGAATAAAAATGTACTGATCCCAAACTTTTGAACAGTAGTGTAACATTAAACTACTGTAACAGTAGTTTTGAACATTATTATCCATTTTAAATAAATGCTTCTCTTTTTAATATTTTAATGATC
>JAUCMS010000127.1:337219-350119 GCA_032357445.1 Enteromius radiatus | reverse complement strand
TGCTTTGTATCAAAGGAATAAATTACATTTTAAAATATATTCACACAGAAAACAGTTATTTTAAATTGAAATAATATCAAAGGAACACCTTACTCACCCCCAATTTTTGAACGGTAGTGTATATATGGCACTGTATAGAGCTTTTCTAAGCCTAAGAAAAGAAGAAGAAGAAAAAAAAAACATGCTAAGCCCTGTAGGGGGAAATTTGTGGGTGAAGTCAGATAAAGAAACAAAAATTCACACATTATGGCACCACATCATTCACCCTGAGGAAATGTAAAGATGCCTAGGATTGTAGAAGATGAGGAATAATGGCTTGTAATAAACTTGGAGTTCGGAAAAGCCACTGAACAGCTACCTTATGCTGTGAATATGGCTTTGCTCCCAATGCATTCGAGCCTGGCCGTAGGCTTTATTCTAAAATACTGGAAAGCCACTGTGGGAATTTTCAAAAATGTAAATTCTATATTTGATTACTTGCCTTCATGGTATTTCATAATTTATAACCGTATATTTCATTAAGTTGTGTAATAATAATATATACCAAATTACAATCTAGAAATGCTAGGTTACATACAGTATATAACCCATTGCTGAGTAAAATGTGGACAAACCCAGCGATTGGGATCAACTGTTTGTTGAGAACATTTAGTATTTTTTGTATTTAACCCTTTATTTTTTAGAGTGTATCAAATTCTTTGTAGTATAAAATGTATCAATTACCATCATAATAATACAGGTAAAACTAGAAACCACACAATGAATCAGTTTATAGAAAGTGGTGTGTCCAAAACAAATACATATATATATATATATATATATATATAGAAAGTACACAAGACAAAACACCATTAGTGTAACACACAACATTAATGCAATAAACATTAACCAAACTTACAAATATAACAATCATGTGTCATGCAAAGACCTCTGGAGACTACCATTTAATTTCATGTTAATTCAGTTTTTTACTTGCCACGAAACAGAAAAATTGACAGTAAAAATGACATATATAATTCAAAGTAGTTCACCATACAGTGTAGGGCAAATCACAGTTAACCAATTAACACTATAGCAGTTTTATAGTGTTTTCTGTAAAAATTACAAATATTCTTTACAGTGTTCAAATTATTGTCTGTTGTGATCCACAGAAGATAATCATACAGATTTGAAAAGACATGAGGGTGAGTAAATGATGATTTAATTGTAATTTTTAGGTGGACTAACCCTAAAGTCTTGTGTCTGCCGTGAACTGTTAGAATAATGCTCTTCCCAAATCATCACAAGAAGCGGGGCAAATGGTTTATGTAAGAGAATGATAAGCAACTGAGCACAATTTTTTGCCATTATGCTTATTTTTGCATCATCTTAGCATAACAAATCACGCTGTTTCAATTAGACGTGCCCCTCATAATCACACTCAAGCATGTCATCTGAAAACACAGCATGTACTGTATATTCTTCGGTCGCTGAGTTAATCGGCATGTTTTTCCAAGTCTCAGTGCAAACAGTGTCCTGCAAATTTTTTATTAATGGTGCTTTATTTTCTGTATAAAACCCTGGACTTGTTTCAAACTCAGCCATGACAGCAGAGCACTCATGCATTGAAGATTGCATTTGGACTCTGAATCAGACCAGGGTTGACTGTTCATGTAACATCTCTAAATGCAGATCATGGCTCAATTTTACAATTGTTCGTCTAATGATTAAATGTTCAGAGTCAGGTTAGCAGAGCTGATTCTGGAACAGCCCTCCCCAGACAGCCAAGACTGAGCCCTTAGGGTCAAGTTTCATCCTCCTTTCTGCAGAAAAACTTTATATACACAAGTCCCACTGACCCCCAACCCCTTCTTCACGCACAACTGAATAAACCACAACAGGCAAAGCATGCAGAACCAAGCGTCACCCCATTTGATGGGTCTCCTCACTGATCCTTGTGTTTTCCCAGCTTCAGTGATATTCAATAATTTGTGCTACAGAGAGGCTTCTTATTTGAACAGGGCAAGCTTGAGGCTTTGTCATTGGTAGGCAAAATGCAAAGAGAGGCATCAGTGTGTTCATATGCAAAAGAGAGAGAAAGAGTGATATTATTAGTGACAATGCAAATTCCCCCTTATCTCCTTTCCACCATAACCAAGTTCTCTCACATGCAAATATCTCATACTAGAGATTAAAAAAGCCTCCACGTATTGATGTAAAAAAATAAACATACAAACATACGCTTAGCAAATCCACTGCTAAACTGATGCACTTTGCTAATTAACTAATTTTTAATTTTATCAGAAAAAAAAAAATTTAAAAACAACTCTAAAAATGAACACTGGTCTTAAACTCTCCCTCTCTCTTCAATTTCCTGCCAAGCTACACTTTAATTAAAAGGAATTAAAAATGTGTCATTAACCTGGAAAGTTCTAACAGTTTTCAAATAAAGGTGGTTATACTAAAGCTGAAAGATAAACTTCACAGACAAATGATCACACTTTTAATGGCAGGTAAAACAGCTCACACAACTAGCAGACTAGCAGGAAATATTCTACAAATGAAGCCTCTTAAGTTTCTGACAATGAGTCTCATATTTGTCTTCACAAAAGAACTTTCATTAAAAAATTCCAGCTAATTCACAGTACAGACATACACACAATACTTTGTTCTAAACCACTCCCACCACATGACACTCTTTAAAGACACACTTTCACTTGCATGCAGTTTTTTGTTGAATTTAAAATGAGTCACACTTCACGAATTCACACTTCTTCATTAACTTAAATAAGCAAATTTGGCGTGCTGCTGCTGATAGTAACCCTAGCGAGGGCAGGGCTCGGAGCGAGGCTCGGTCCCATTCGCCCCCCCCCCTTGAAGGTGTGAAGGAAAAAGGCGGAGAAGGGGAGGAAAGCGGGATTGTGCGTAACTAGATACCTGCGGCCTCGAGTTGGAGCTGCTGGCTCCCAGGGGGGCTCGAGCGGAGCAGAGGTTGGACTCCTCGGACTTGGAAGAGTAGCTGGAAGGCATCTTGTTGGCAGAGCGGATCGTGCGTAACTAGATATTGAGAGGAGTGAGACGATGGTATTTATGCCGAGGCGGGTAAATTAAATTAGGAATAATTAATAGGCTAGTGGGCGATAATACTAATGAGCGTCAATGGTTACCGGGTGTGCTGACATTCAGCGTGCTCTTCCCGAAACTATGTTAAAACATCCCTTGATGCTGGAAAAATTAAAATAATAGCACAAACGTTCAAATGTGCCTGTCTAACATGTTTATGTATTCTGAGTAAACAGCCCATAACATTTAGCAAAAAGTCTATCAAGATTTATTTTCTTTTTTTCTTATTATTCTCTTTTTTTTTTTAACAAAACTGAATTAACTGCTAAATTGATGCACTTTAACTTTAACTTTTTACTTTAATTTTTTATCTGCATAAAATTGAACAGTGACTAAATTTATGAAGGATTCTCTCATCAAAAGACAAAAAAAAAAAAACTTTAAAAAAGATATGTAAAAATTAATACTAGTCTCTTGATGATTTCCTGTCAATCTACACTTTCCAAAAGCCCATAAATAATAATAACAAACTGTCTCTCTCACCAAGATTTAAAAGGTTTGAAATTGGACAAGCCATGACATTTAGCTAACAAACATCATGACATTTAGCTGGAAAGTTGTACTGGTATTCCTGTGAAGTTGGTTACACTAAAGCTGACTTGCTTTGAATTTAAAAACTTCACAGGCAAATGATCATACCTTTTATAACAGGTATTACAGAAAGTCTCATGTTACCTACCAGGAAATATTCTACAAGCAAAGCTCTTAATTACTGTCTGACAATGTTTTTTGAAAATATCAGGTTTTAATCAGAAAGTAAACTAAATGTGACAGTTCACTCAGGTGGACTGGAGAGCAGAGCACATTGCCTCTGCTGGACTCCAGAGGTCTGGAGGTAAGAGGTTTAAAAGCAAGGCTCCCTCAAGCCAAACATCTGAGAGCTTGACTGATCGATCTGCTCTCCCTGCCGCAGTGAGGACTCTTGTGTGTGTGAGTGTGTGTGTAAGGGATTGCACTGGATGGCTAATCAGCTTCTCTGGTTCATAGATGACCTGAAATGGAATTATTTATTGCATGTTACCTTCAAATTTCATTTAACAGAAGTTTATTCAATTATAAACATTTTCTGAACATTTACTGACCCTCAGGCCATCCAAGATGTAGATAAGTTTGTTTCAGAACAGATTTGGAGGAATTTAGCTTTACAATAATTGCTAAATGGATCTTCAGCAGTCAATGGGTGCCGCCAGAATGAGAGTTAAAAAAGCAGATCCACATGACTCCAATCCATCAGTTAATATCTCATGACTCCAGTCCATCAATTAATATCTCGTGATGTGAAAAGATATATGTATGTAAAGAAATAAATCCATAATTAAGGTGTTTTAAAACGGTCACTTCTAACCAAAATACCAACAATTACATGCTTTTTAAAGTGAAAAAGTCAATTTCGTATTGTCCTCTCACGTCAAAAACCCAATGACAACTATTTGTGAATGGCTTGTGCCTTCACAGGAAACAATGCATATTTCTCTTCTGATTCAGACAAAATATTTTTTTTTTATTGGATAAAGAAATATTATTGATATTGGACTCGTATTTTAGCCAGAAGAAAAGGTTTGAAGTTAAACACATCTTGATGGATATGTTTAGTACATTATTATTTGGCACGAGGGTGAGAAAACTTAAAAAAAATAAATAATGGCTGAAGTCAGTCCAGTATAAATAATCCTCTCAGACTGCAGATTATAGTTTATTATGTGGGGCACCTATGGGTAAACCATTCCATTTAATCTCTACAGAGCAATACATTTGAATGTCCTCAACCAAAGGAAGGAAACTTGTATACGTCACTATTTATGTGTTTGGATGAGATTTGTAATGCCTGTATAAGATTAGAAATACCTGGTTTGCTCTCACCCTGTTTTAATTTGCTTAATGCCCCTGGAAGACCTCTGGCCTCACTGAGGTAAACATTGTTTTTTTTTTCACAACTCTCACGTTTGAATGGGTAATTCATATAGAAGAGACTGTCCTAGTTTCTCTTCTAAGGGAAAAATAATGGAATAAAGAGAGAGATGGCCAAACACATTCAATGAATGGGGGACGGGGGACCTTCCGCACAGGTTTCTGGGGCAGACGTTGATTCATCCATGAATTGCCAGTTCTTCTAGCCACTAAGGACCATTTGCACTTCCTGTAGAATGGAAGAGTGCTTAAAGAGAGACAGAAGAGAAGTAAGAGAAAAGAGAAAGAAGAGGACCTGTAAATAGTGAAATCCTCTGCAGGCACATTGTGGTGTAATTTGGTTTGCTCCCCTAGGACAGATTCACTAGTGCAAGAAGAGAAAATGAGATTAAACAACATGTACTATTAAATCTGACTACATGGGGGCTTATTCAGTGCAGACACCAAATGCCGCCTTTTTCCTTTCCAGGACTCAAAGGAAAGGGCAAAAACGTTTATCTAGCATGAATTGAGTTTGCTTTGTCGTCTGACCTGATTTCAGGTAGCTGAATCCATGTGCATAGACACACACGTTCACAATAAGGGTGTGTTTGCCTAACACCCTCAATCTGGAAATATGGAGAATTGCTTAAGCAATGAGAAAAATAGATTCCAGTTGTGCAGAAAGGACAAGAGAAGGACAAAAATTAAACAAATAAATAAAAGGTGGTTTGTAAAGGTTATATAATACATTTGAAATAAAATCAATGCATAACAGCCATAATAGACTTAAAATATTTTTATTTCTTTTTATTTACATAGTTTGCCTACAGGCAAAGACAAAACATCCTATATATTTAGTAAAAAATTTAAATTATATTATATTATAAAAGTTACATTACCATACCATAGCTCAACATGATAAAAATATTAGAACAGATAGATACACAGACAAAAAGATATATCATTAAAGTAGCAAAAAAAATTACAATACACACACACACACACACAAGATGTAAATATTACTAAATTATGTTATTATGCGATCCTTTTATTATAAAATGCTGATATTGTAAAACTATATAACTTTAATTTCATATAACTTTATATTATATTGTATATAGTAAGTAAGTGTACTTATAATATAATATAAGTAGGATACTTATAATATAAACTACTAAGTACAACTTTAGTTTAGATTTTCAGGATTATTTATTTTATTTTAATTGTTTTCCAGTGTGGTACCGCAGCATTGTGTCAGTCCCTTATGTGCACGTCGCAGTAAAGCAGCTTCTTCACTCCTGACTGCTGACAACTTCCTTTACTGTTTACTAATCAATTCTCATTCCCTCTCACTGTCTGTTTCTATCTTCCTCAGGCAAGCTGACATTCATTGATGAAAAAATATAAACCTCTTCCAGTAGTTGTTTTTTGTCCAGCTGATCCCTGTCCAGATCCCATCTTTTAGTATGCTAACAGGGCAGCCAACCTTTGTGTGAAAGCATGATCCCTTATCAGTAGAGCACCACAGCTACCATTGGCCAAACGGGCTATCTGTCACACAGACCACAAAGACCACTGCAGCCCCCATAGCCATATTTGCTACCTGAATAATGGCAGTGAAAAACAATGACCCAGCACATGCTAAAACAATAGCAGCTTCAGCTGTCATTCTCAAAGTGAAACCCAGAATCCCAGCGTCCCCTGGGGTGCGAGCCAGACCCTCCTGCCTGGCTGGAGATAACAATTGTGACAAGCTCCAGTAAACCTGGGCCCTGCAGAGGGACGACACAATCCAGCATGTCTCTCACCAGCATAAACGAATTAAAGAAGGAGTTTAACATGTCAGACATGCACTATTTATCAGTTTACACATGCTGATGCTCTTCAAGAACACAATGAGATACGATTGCCATATTGTTTTGCGGTTGGCCAGCTTGTCGTGTTCTTCTCTTGTTGACCACATCTAAATCACATGATGTTGTGTTGTCTTGACACATGCTTCCTGTCCTTAATCCGTTCATTGCTTTCCTAGAGCTCCTTTTTTCTCTGTATTTCCATATCTGTTTCCCTCCTTTTCTTACAGCTCCCAACAGGGGCATGACAGGTCTCCGGGAACTGCTGAGAGATTTAAGTTGCTTTGCTTTGTCTCAAATATATTAATCTGAAATCCCGCAGACAGCATCCTACTTCTAAAAGACGTTAATTGACTGTGACTTTTTGACGTTTTCAGAAACAGGATATAGCAGAACCTTTCTGCAGATATTGGAGATTAAAATCAGGTCTCAACAGCCAGAACTTGTTTACACAAATTGGATATTCCACTTTTGTAAAGCCTCCATGGTACATGCTTAAGTGGGATTTGTTGATCTAAGATATACTTTTAGCATTTATGGTACATAGCACGTATGACTCTGAATCGTGAAAGCTTGAAACAAGATTGAAAACATGTCCATACAAGCTTATACAAACACGCTTTTAAAAACATTCATCTAAGTGCAAAAGAACCGGTGCAGGCTTAGATTTGGGTATTGTGTAGAAAAGGCTTGATACTTGATACTTGGGATGCTGTGATTCAGCTGCTGGCTACACACTTACTGTAATTCTAGGTAAGTTAGACTGTCAAGACAGGGGAGGTTTTTACAGGAAAGGAGGTTACGAAAGGAATCACGCAACACTGATGAAACATTCAGAATTTCAGTCAGTCCACAAGTAATTACAGGTAAAAAGCCAACTGAATTTGCCTGGTTTCGTTTATGTTATAAAATGGCTCATACTAGATTGTATAATTGTGACAATCTCTTATCTCTGTCTTATCTGGCTCTTGTAATTGGTTAGAATATGAGTTCTTTGATATAATTGTGGGTTATCACTGATGAGGGCATATGCTCTATTTTGACTGATACTGATCAGCATGTTCTCAGACATGTTGAAATATGAACTTCTTTGCTCCTATAATGTCTACATTTTTATTTTGAATTTGCATCAGTAATGTGTAGAATCTATCAGTTACTGTGTGTATATTTCATATAGTTGTATGGCCATATTCTATTTCTATTTTCTTTTTTATTTACTGTACTTATTTTTCTATTCTATTTCTATTTGCTGTTCACTTAAGTGTTTTCTTAATGTCAGTTTGTTTTCTTAATGTGTCAATTTGTTGGGCAGTCGTGCAATACATTTCACTTCATGTCATACCATGTATGTATGTGAATGTGACAAATAAAATTTAATAAAATTGAGTAAATATATTTGTGGCAATAACCAAAAATACACTGTATATGCCAGACTTATTAGGAGACTAAGTAAAGATCATGTTCCATGAAGATATTTTGTAAATTCCCTACTGTATTATATATTACATATATTATTATTTTTGATTAATACAACTTAAATTGGACAAAATTTGAAGATGATTTTCTCAATATATAGATTTTTTTTTTAGCCTCAGATTTCAGATTTTCAAATATTTGCCAAATATTTTGTCAATTTTGAATAATTGACACTTATGACTGGTTTTGTGGTCCAGGGTCACACATACATTTTATGTTTTTTTTTTTTTTATTTATTTTTTTTTTTTTTATTAAATTGACAAATGTACTGTAAGAGCCAAAAATAAATAAAATAAATAAACACCACTTGAGGTGGCAAAATATAAAAGAAAGAGCTCACAGAAAGTTCTGAATCAGTACAATTCATTTTTATTTAAAGAAGTAATCATTCTAAACTCTCTTCATCCAAGACCATACTGTCAAAATGAACAGTTACTGTCAGGCTATGCAATGACAACTACTCTCAGATGAGCTTTGAAAAATGAAACAATCCAAGACCAAGTCAAATTGTCAATAATTAAAACAAGATAAGTCACAACAAGACAGTCTTCAGTATTGTTAACAGTTCTGTTAGATTCATGGTTCTTGCTGCTACTCAGTTCATTGGCAAAATCTACCGTAAATATGAATCACATAACTCATTTACATTTAGATTTAAATTGTAACCAGGCAACTTCTGCAGGCAACACCCAGTCGACTTCTCCTACTAATAATTTACAAATCAAGGTTATATAAGCAGCATGCATACTTTTTTTGCATAGCAATCAAAGCAGCAGTGCAAATAACCCAAGAGAGTCACAGATGGTTTGTTTGTATCGGCTGAATGATTCGAACCCTAATTGTCAGACTCGGTTAAGAAAAAAGTTTAGGCACAATTCTAATATATATTATTCATGTATCAAAGGTTTTTTTTTTTGAATCGGGTCTAAGGAGTTAAAAGTTTTATGTTTGTCCTCAACCAAACTTACGGACACATTCATACAAGACCAGCCTTTGATGAGCGCCCTCGCACACTTCTTCATGAAAACTGCTCGTGACCTGTATGAATATTGTAACAAAATTCTCTATAATTCACAGTCCAACTCTATCAATCTGCCTCTTTATATCATTACTAAGTTTAAGCATGAATGCAGTTAATTTTTTATTCATTTCATTCAGACAGTGCAGCAAATGTGTTGTGACAGGGAACACCAATGGACACTCAAAGGTCAGCTGTAGAAGTTACAGCCAAACAAGAGACTTCCCATAATCATATCTAGGAAATTACTAATGAAAATGTTATTGCTGAAAAGGTCTATGATAATGAAGACAAGACAAAACATGATGTTAATTAAACTTTAAATAGAATATTTATTTTGGCTTCTGACTGTCATTGATATAAGTTTTAAATGTTTGAATATATGGTTCATGATAATGAAAGAAGATGAAGGTAAAAACTGCTTCTTTGATTGATTTCTGCCTCTGCTTAGTAAACCGAGGAGCACAAAAACAAGCAATTCACTGCAGTCCATCTGGACGACATCCCACAAGCTTGCGCTTCAAACTGCCTGTGCAGCCTGAATGACGGGAGGCAACAGTGAGGGGATGACAGAGGGCAGGGAAAAAATAGGAGACACAAAGAAAAGAAAATTCCAGTCTGAGTTCCCTCAGATGCTCATGGGAATCTTTACTGGTTCGCTGAAAGCATAAAACTGCCCCAGGTTTTCCTAAGAGGGATCTATGCTGTAAGGGAGTTCTCTTTAAATATAGCTCTCACTGGTACTGTAGGTGTACAAACAAAACTCCAAACTACAGCCTTGATCTAATATCAGGACTCAAATAACCAATGTGTCATTTATTTCAGTTATTAATTTAATTTATTGATTTAAAAAGAGAGTTTTAGAGAACAAATCTGTATTCAATGTATTTGATCTATTCGATTAAGGATTTGCGGTTTAAAAAGTATATTCTTTTTGTTTTGTTTTAAATAACACTTATTTAGAAAGGATGCATTGAATTGGTGAGTGAAATATATATATATATATATATATATATATATATATATATATTTATTTATTTATTTCAAATAAATATTATTCTTTTGAACACTTCAGTCATCAAAGAATCCTGAAAATGTGTCCTCAAAAATATTCATCATCACAAAAACAACAAAAGACTACTACATTGTTAATATTACTATTAATATAATTTTTAAAAAATCTCTATTTTCCCCCCCAGAATATTAAATAAATGTAGGGCATATGAACCATTTCAAAATTAATAACTGATAAGAAATATTACTTGATCATCCAGTCAGCATATCAGAATGATTTCTGAAGGATAATGTGACACTGAAGACTGGAGTAATGATGCTGAAAATTCAGCTTTTTAGAAAGAATACAAAACATTTTAATATTAAAATAGAACATGCTTGCTCACATAAAAATAACTTAACGCATAAATTCCCAGCTTTGCCTGAATATGCCTACTACACTTTATAACGTGAAAAGCAATGTATAAAAATAGACACTTTTAATTTGCAGTACGAATAAACCAGTGTGTACAAAAATAACAGTAAATAGTAAGAACAGTAACACGGCTCATGTAATAGATCATTATGTAGCACTGCACCACACATGCTTACTTTTTGGATGAGGCAAATGTACTGTTACTTTTTATAATAATAAGCATTTCGATTTTGCAGCATGTTACTTTTATAAAGATCATGGCAAACGCTGTTAACAGTTGTGTTTATGTGTCTAAACAGGCAATTCTAGACTGCTGCTGAGATACAATAACTAATATCTTGCTACGGGAACTACTCCTGCCCACACATCCCCTCCAGAATTTAGCAATATCGCCTCACAACACTTTGAAAGTGAAGCTATTAAAGCTGTGTATACCAGCAGTGATCCAGAGTGTTGGACTCTTCTAATCTAACACATTAGAGTGATTTCAGCAGGGTGTTTGATCCACCTGTGTCAGAGCGCTGCTACTCCAAGTGCCAGGAAATGTCTTGAGATTACCGACCATCACTCATTAATTATGCGGTTCAACGCAAACCGGGAAATGTGATTCCCTGCATTGATTTCAGTGTGTATTTAGGGAGAAGTAGACACAATTTTAATTCTTATATTGATGTTTCTTCTGGATCAGTGTAAATAAACAGGAGGTGGAAAACAGATTCCCGCCAAAAGGAAAGAAGCCACTGACATGCTTACTGGACAGCAGAATAAGGTCTTCCATTAACATAATGGCAATCTGATTTACAAGTCTATAGTTATTGGCCAAGATTTACACACAGAAACATGCTGTGAACACTCATGAATGCACTGGAAAGATGCGCACACAGAGCACTGAGAGCTTGACATGGTAGCCTGTAATTGGACAGGACACAAAGGTTGTGGCCAAAAATCTAAAATGCATTGGACAACAACCCGAACCATAATCCTACAGCCAAAATAACCTCTATTCTCTCCTTTTTTTAACCTCTGCTCTTTCCATTCTCTTCCTCTTTCCTTTAGAGATTCCTCTGCTCTTTCTCTTCACTTTCTAACTTTTCCCCTACTGACTCCTGCTACTCTTCTTACATTATATCCAGGAATAGGATATAAGGAATAGATCACCCAACCCTATCATCATTTACTCACTCTCAAGTACTGTAGGTCCAAATCTGACTTAGTTGGAAAAAATAGTCTGAAGTCGGCTGAATCTTCATTCCGTAACACAAACCTCGCCGGTCTGATAATTGCTCAGAGGTTGGAGGTGGATTAATATCTCCTCTGTCAGCCGCTAACTGCTTGCTTGTTTCAAAGGACATAGTTTACATAATCCTCGCCTAGCCCAATGTGTCAATTTCAGTGATATCAGGAATCAGGAGTCTCCTGGTAAAACATGCCTACTGCTCTATCTCACTGTGTTCTCCCAGTTTGCATATCCCAGCCGCAATATTCATGCGTGCCCAGCCTCCTCACACCCTACTAGAAATAACGATTTCAGCAATCTAAAATGAATCAAGG
Source organism: Enteromius radiatus (assembly GCA_032357445.1). Taxonomy (NCBI): domain Eukaryota; kingdom Metazoa; phylum Chordata; class Actinopteri; order Cypriniformes; family Cyprinidae; genus Enteromius; species Enteromius radiatus. The sequence continues at coordinate 337,800 of JAUCMS010000127.1, read as the reverse complement.
AATAATTTATTCATTGGGTAAAGTTTTATCAAGCCAATTACATAATCAAACAATGTAAATTCATTTCAACTTCAATTTAAAAGAATGCATAACTTTGATAAATCAAGAAATTATATTAAACCAATTACATAATTTAAGAAATGAGAATTTGATTCAGTTTCCAGCAAATGCATACCTGACGGTCAGAGAAGCACACTGCCACATGGAAGATGTGACAGCGTGGAGGCCATTTCTGCTTACAGAAAAAGTCCTAGTGAGCTGTTTCATTCTTTCACCTTAAATACCCCAAACCAACACCCCCACAAACTTTTAAACACAAAAGACCATTTGTTTGTTAGATCTTCCCGCATCCCCGGATCTGCACCTGTTTGGAAGGCTCAATCTTATTGCTCCAGGGGGAGGTCACAGCCCTTTATGAGTAATCAATTTTGTGAAAAGTTTAAATCTTTTTAACGATGTAAGTGACTACTGAGAAATTTATCATCTTTAGACCTTTAAAATGAAATCAAATATGACACTGAAAGAACAATATCTTCACAAGATATGACACTTTGAGTTTATATTTTTCTTGGTAACACTCT
>JAUCMS010000127.1:278952-293675 GCA_032357445.1 Enteromius radiatus | reverse complement strand
TTACTTAGTAACCGTTGCTAGGATGTGTGATTGGACAATGGCCGTTTTGGGGCGGGGTTTTGCGAAAGGTCAATTACCTTCAGTAATTTAATTGTTCCTTGTGGGACCTTTGAGCAGTCACTCAAAAACTGCATGCTTGTTAAAGGTCACGTGTAAAAAACTGAAAAACACTATTTTTCTGGAGGCAATTGATTATTCTTGGCTTACTCACTCATGAGTCCAGAGTGACTTTCAAAATACTGCAGATTAAAAACGGTTGCGGTTTAAAAATAGCACAACAAGCTTTTAACCGCTAAGTGGATGTTGCACACTCACAAAATAACTTTTCCAATCAAGCAGGTTTAAACGTGCGCCTCAAGATCATTTTTGTGCTTTCGGAATATAATTGAAATGATTCCTTTCTGTTATTTTGAGTGGAACGTTTTAGGAAAAAGATCATTGGAGATTATCTTATTCACCTTTTTCCTGACACAAAAACGGGTGGCGCCTATAGTAAATTCTTTGGGTACAGATGGTTTCAACGACAACAACATAAACAAACGTTACTGCGCATGCATGCTTTTGTGGCCCTAACTTAACTAACAAACAGAATCAATAACAACAGCTTCAAGAGTATATATATTTTTTATAACAAGCAAAATATGTTCGCTGCGTAAATCAGACTGATTTATTAAAAATGCAGACTCATTGTCTGCCAGCAGAGAGTGCTTTAAGTACGAGAAACGAGATGTTTCCCTGGTAACGGCTGTAGACAAAGCAGCTCTAAGCTTACAAACGCTACCTTATGTGACATGCGAGCTAAGAGGCTCGCGTGACGTCACTAACAGGTGCCGAGTTACACACATATATAAGCATCATACATCAGGAGCTCAGGTAAGCGACTTTCCTCTGGGGTACTGTCTCTTCTCCTGGTTGGGTTGCTACTGCAGTGAAACATTTTAGTTTTGCTTTCCGTTTTCTCTTCCCCTCCCGTGTGGCTTTGTTACTCATCAAGCAAGCTTTATACTTGTTTGTACCTCTGTTGATCGTGCTCTTCGTTTCGCCGTGGTATCTTTCTCTGTTGTCCTGCATATTGGAACGCACACTGGATCATTACTTCTCGTGTTTGAATGTTTTGACTATCTCAAGTCCCGCAATAACCTGCTGGAGCTGCAGGTTTACTCGGGACGAGGGTGTGTGGCCTACGGTGGTGGTGTTTCTCACGGATTGCAGTGGTTTGCTGTGTATGAAATTTCACCTTAGTATAAGTGTGTGTGTGTGTGGCACGAACCTCTTTTTAGGTGGGAACAAGGCAGCGGTATAGGTTGCATTGAGTAATTTTGTTGTTTTTCTTATAGGTATTTAAGATAAGAAAAATGGAGGAGTTGCAGGAGTTGCGGGACCTGATAGTCCAATTGAGAGCAGAGAACGAAAGCTTGCGATTGGAGCAACAAACCATCTGTTCTGCAGGTACTGCTCAGGTTAGTGAAGCTGCTGTAGCAGGCAGGCCTTCCGTAGGGGAAGCTAGTGCTGAGACTATTGATAGATTCATTTTTGTCCCGAGGGACAGGAAGTGTCCAAAATTCAATGGCAAATCGTGTATAGGTATAAGTGAGTGGGTCGATGAGGTACAGGCGTGTATAAGAGCACGTTGCATCCCTGTAGCTGACCAGGCTTTCTTCCTCTTTGATCATCTGGAGGGAGAAGCTCGGGAAGAAATTAGACATCGTTCGGCGACAGAGAGAAAGGACCCAGCTAAAATATTTGCAGCCTTTCGTGAGTTATACGGTTGTTCCTTGTCGTATGTAGCTTTACAGGAAGCGTTCTTTTCTCGGAGACAGCAGGAAGGGGAGACCTTATTGGAGTTCTCCCTTGCCCTGATGAGTCTTCAAGAATCACCTACTGCCATGCCAAATGCTGAAATACTATTGCGTGACCAATTTGTGGAATTTGTCTCAGATCCAGCATTACGTCGCGAACTTAAACAGTACGTGCGTCGTCAGCCAATGTGCATTTTTTTGGAGGTTCGTGGCGAAGCCATTCGATGGGAGCGGGAAGGGGTGCCAGGAGGGGCAAGAGGTAGAAGTCAGTCGCTTCCGTTAGTGCATGGAGTTCAGTATGGGGTATTAGGGACACGGAATACAGATGCTAGTGGTCCAATAGCGAAATCTGAGATTGGTGAGCTGAAAGACATGTTAATGCGTCAGCAGGAGCAGTTGAACCAACTAGCGCAGGGTCTTGCTCGGGTGCAAAGCCCCCAGTTCCAAAATTCTGTTCTTCGTAGGAACCCTGTGATTTGTAGGCGTTGTCAACGCACAGGCCATTTTGCTAGGGACTGCAATGGAGAGCGGGTCCCCCCCCCCCCCCCGTGCTGGACTCTCCCCCCGGGCTGTACCAATACCTTCACGCTCTGTCAGGCCGTTGGAAAACTAGCTCCCACTGAACTGCAGAGCCATCGTTCGGTTGGGGAACCTATTGGCTCCATTTCAAGTTATATCGCTCATGCACCTCAATTAGTGTCTACATGTCCACATCTTAGTGTCTCATTTGGAGGATTTTCGATCCACTGTTTAATAGATACTGGGTCAATGGTGACGACTCTTACAGAGAGTTGCTTTCGTAAGTATTTTGACCCTTTGGGACGGGAAGGGCTTAAGCCCTGTCAGTAGCTGCAATTGCGGGCTGCTAATGGCCTTGACATCCCGTATATAGGATATGTGGAGCTAGACATTGAGCTGTGTGGTAGTCTGGTACCAAAGTGCGGGGTGTTGGTGGTTGCAGATCCTCCTGGTGGGCTGTGTGCCCAGATACCTGGTGTTCTGGGAATGAATGTGATACGGCGGTGCTACCAGGAGCTTTTTGGGCAGCATGGCCCGGCACTGTTTAGGTTACCCGCTGTATCTCAAGCTCCAAACGTTATGGTACAGGCTCTTCAGTATTGTGGTCAAGCTAGTGTCCGACCTGACGAGTGTTATACTGGCAAAGTTAGAGTTCGAGGCCGTCAGGCGTGTCGTATTCCAGGCGGCACAATGAAACTAGTACCCACGACTTGTTCAGCACAGTTTGCAGATTCTACGGTGTTGTTCGAACATCTTGAGACAGGACTTCCCTCAGGATTGTTGGCGTCCCCGGCACTGATCAGAGTTAATCGGGGTACTGCTTATGTACCTGTAGTGAACATCGGGACCCTAGATGCTTTGCTCTATCCACATAGCCTGTTAGGTACGTTTAATGATACACTTATTGTCAGCCTGCCCCAGGTATTGCAGAAGTGAGGTCTATGTCTGCTGCTTCAGGGTCTCAGGCCCCTCAGTTAGGTTCGAATGTGCTAGAGCAAATAAGGGCTATGGACTTGTCAATGTTAACAGAGGAGGAAGAAAGTTCTGTTAGAGCCCTACTACAGAAATATCAGTCTGTGTTTTCCTCTCAGGAGGGAGATTTGGGGTGCACTAATCTGATTGTTCATGAAATTCCACTTTCAGATGACATTCCTGTCAAGCAGCGTTACAGGCGGATTCCACCTTCAGATTACGAGGCCGTGAAAGCCCATATCAATCAATTGCTTGAGACGCAGTTGATAAAGGAAAGTTGCAGTCCTTATGCATCCCCGATAGTCTTGGTCAAAAAGAAGGACGGTAGTCTGCGCATGTGCGTAGACTACCGTCAGCTGAATTCCAAGACCCGTAAAGACGCATTTCCATTGCCTCGTATTGAGGAATCTCTGGACGCGTTGACAGGGGCCCGCTGGTTTTCGACCTTGGACTTGGCCAGCGGATATAATCAAGTTCCGGTAGCTGAAGGGGACAGATTTAAGACTGCTTTTTGTACGCCTTTTGGGCTATTTGAGTATAATCGTATGCCGTTTGGCCTCTGTAACGCCCCTAGCACATTTCAGCGGCTTATGCAGCGCTTGTTTGGAGATCAGCAGTGCCAGTCTGTGCTCCTCTATTTGGATGACATTGTGATGTTTTCATCCTAAGTGGCACAGCATTTAATGCGGCTGGAAGTTGTTTTGAGTCGGCTAGAGCAGCAAGGACTAAAAGCAAAGCTGGAGAAGTGTTCATTTTTTCAGAAGGAGGTAAGATATTTGGGGCACATAATCTCGGCTGAGGGGGTGTCCACAGATCCCAGTAAGATTCAGACGGTGGCTCAGTGGCGTCGTCCGGAGACGGTTGGTGAGTTGCGTTCCTTCCTGGGCTTTGCGAGTTACTATCGCCGTTTTGTGGAGGGATTCGCTAAGGTAGCAGCCCCTCTACATCGGTTGGTGGCGGAGTTTGTAGGTGCCAAGCCCAGGAAGGTTGATTCGGCAGGTTTTGTTGCGGCATGGACTGAGGAGTGTCAGCAGAGTTTTGATGGGTTGAAGAGCAAGCTTACGTCCTCCCCAGTTCTTGCATATGCTGACTTTTCCCAACCATTTATTTTGGAAGTCGACGCTAGTCACTCTGGATTAGGAGCTGTTTTGTCTCAGGAGCAGGAGGGCAAGGTAAGACAGATAGCGTATGCAAGTCACAGTCTGCGGCCCGCTGAGCGTAATATGACAAACTATAGTTCTATGAAACTAGAGTTTGTAGCACTCAAGTGGGCCTTAGCTGAGAAATTTAGGGAATACCTGTTGGGACAGAAATGTGTAGTGTACACTGACAATAATCCCCTCAGCCATCTTGCTTCTGCTAAACTTGGAGCGACAGAACAGCGGTGGGCTGCGCAACTGGCCTCTTTTGACTTTGAGGTAAGATATAGGTCGGGAAGGAGCAATAAAAATGCAGATGCTCTGTCTAGACAGAACTTTTCACAGGCAGATAGGTTGCATCATGAGTCATTGGGGGCTGCTGTCCCAGTTGAGGTTCAGCGATTATCGGCCCCGGTAGCCACACAAGCTACCATTGTTTCTTTGCCGAATCGCTCTGTAGGGGATATTGGGGCCCTGCAGAGGGCCGATGCTGTTGTTGGGGAGGTACTGAGGTTTTGGGAGAGGCAGACCTTTCCAAATAGTGAAGAACGTCGGCAGCTCTCAAAGCCTGCCTTAGTGCTGCTTCGACAATGGGATAGGTTGCATGAACAAGATGGGGTGGTTTACCGTCGGGTTTTCCGTCCAGATGGAGGAGAGGAAGTTCTGCAGATATTACTTCCACAAGCCCTACGTAATGAAGTCCTGACAATGGTACATCAGGAACATGGGCATCAGGGAATTGAACGCACCGCGGAGTTGTTAAGGCAGAGGTGTTATTGGCCCGGTATGAGTTCCGATGTAATTCATTGGTGTCAAGATTGTGAGCGGTGCCAGGTAGCTAAAGATACACAACCTGTGGCTCGTAGTTTTATGGGACACTTGCTGGCGTCTCGGCCGAACGAAATTTTGGCAATTGACTTTACTGTACTGGAACCATCACGGTCAGGGATAGAGAATGTGTTGATGATGACTGACGTATTTACTAAGTACAGTTTAGCTGTCCCGACTCGAGACCAACGTGCTGAAACTGTAGCTGGGGTATTGGTTACGGAGTGGTTTTATAAGTTGGGAATTCCAGGTCGTATACATTCCGACCAAGGTCGGAACTTTGAGTCCAGATTGATGCAAGAGGTGTGTGATCTTTATGCAATCAGTAAGTCTTGCACTACGCCTTACCATCCGGCTGGTAATGGCCAGTGCGAGCGTTTCAATCGTACTCTTCACAACCTATTGCGTGTCCTTCCAGCCTCTCGAAAAAGGGATTGGGTGTCATGCCTTCCTCAAGTGTTGTTTTTTTACAATACTACCTCTCACCAGGCTACAGGTGAATCTCCATATTTCCTTATGTTTGGCCAGGAACCAAAGCTCCCTGTGGACTTTCTTCTTGGACGTGTTCAGGATGTAGTTCCCGGTGATGTACATGAGTTGGTTGCCGAACACCAAGCGAGGTTGCGAAGGGGCTCGGGAGCGGCTACAGGTGGCAGCCAGTCGGCGCAAAGCCAACCACGATCAGCGAGTTGGGGATGTGCCACTGGTGGAAGGGCAGTTAGTGTATCTTCGGGAGTGTGGTAGGAAAGGCCGCCAGAAAATACAGGATTTATGGAGCCCTGTAGTGCATCAGGTGGTACGGGCACCAAGGGAAGGTGGGGCTGTTTATTCTGTGGTACCAGTGAGCGAACCTACCAAGGTTAGGCATGTCCATCGTTCCTTGCTTAAGATAAGACATGCAGGTGAGCTTCCCATACAGGATCCCCTAGGGTGCCCTCCTGCACAGCAAGTGTTACAGGAGGAAGAGGAGGTGGATGAGGGAGATCTTTTTATGCTTGTTCCATTGGAACAGCAGGTTTCTGGAGTGGAAGGATCTGATAGTGAAGAATTACCTCATTCTGGCTCTATTATCCCATCTAGCACAGTTCCCTTAAGGAGTGATGTTGACCCTGAGATCAGAGAGACTAGGGAACAGGTTATTTGTCCCGAAGCGACGACTGGCCTTGCTACACAGGAGCATGTGGCCACTTCAGCCAAAAGGGCCTAAAAACCAGGCCTATATACGATTACAGTTATCAAAACACAGACTACGCCACCCTGGGAATTTCACCCAAGGAATTATTCCAAAAAGAGGCTAAAAAAGGCTCGCCACCAAGGCAGTTATGAATTGGAGACACAGGCTTGTGTACAAATGTACAAAAATAATTTTATTGCCATGTAGTTTAAAAATAACAATCTGGTGCTTTAGCACACACACACACTCACACGGCCATCCACAGGGCTGCAGCCTTACTTCAGGTTAAAATGGGTAAAACAATTACGGTTCGTGCCACACACACACACACTAAGGTGAAAACTCATACACAGCAAAGCACTGCAATCCGTGAGAAACACCACCACCGTAGGCCACACACCCTCGTCCCGAGTAAACCTGCAGCTCCTGAGGAACACACACACACACACACACAGACAACAAGAAAGGAGAACAGTTAATGACAAATGTCTCAAGATTCACCAGCAAACAACCACATAAGAAACACTTCACATTAAATGGAATAAACCACTAACAATCATCAGAAAACAGAAGAATAAATGTTTAAGAATAATAAGACAACTGGAACCATCAATGAAACAAACCCATAATGAAATTGAATGAAAACAAACAAATCAGCTGACTAATCAGCAAAAATAAACCAGTTACTCAAGCACAAACATAAAGATTAAAAAAAAAAGAAAAAAGAAATTATCCACTGAGTTAACACAAAGATAATCACACAAAGAAATCACAATATGAAGCAAATTAACAAATGCCCTTAACGGGAGCTCAATCACACAAACAAAGAAAAAGAAAAATAATATTCCACGTGCCCTAGTAGACGGCGTTATGCTCAAAGCCTTCCGGATGACGACAGAACACTATGCGTGTATTCCTCGTGGGAACAAAACTTCGATACAGGCACAAAAGTGAAGCCACACTTTCTCCAGCAGGTTACTGCGGGACTTGAGATAGTCAAAACATTCAAACACGAGAAGTAATGATCCGGTGTGCGTTCCAATATGCAGGACAACAGAGAAAGATACCACGACGAAACGAAGAGCACGATCAACAGAGGTACAAACGAGTATAAAGCTTGCTTGACGAGTGACAAAGCCACACGGGAGGGGAAGAGAAAACGGAAAGCAAAACTAAAATGTTTCACTGCAGTAGCAACCCAGTCAGGAGAAGAGACAGTACCCCAGAGGAAAGTCGCTTACCTGAGCTCCTGATGTATGACGCTTATATATGTGCGTAACTCTGCACCTGTTAGTGACGTCACGCAAGCCTCTTAGCTCGCATGTCACACTTATATGCAGGATAAAATGAAAATGACATTTTCTGCTCGGGAGCAGTGAGTAAAGCAGAATTTGGATTTGTGCATGCCTTGATGCCTTCCTGCTTTAGAGTATAATTTTGTGAGAGCAAATGTTGACTAAATAAAGACCACATTGAACAGCTGAATACAGAATGTGTTACTATAGTCACAAAACAGGTCTCAAACCCCATTCTTGCGGGACCACTGGCCTGCAAAGATTATTTCAAACCTGCTTAAGCACACCTGCCTGTGTATTTGCAAGGACTTTTGATTTGATAAGCTTTTGATTTCTGAAAAGCTTAATTAGCTGTTTCAAGTGTGTTTGATTAGGGCTGGAGCTGAACTCTGCAGGACAGTAGGTCCCTAGGAGCAGAGTTGAAGACCTCTGATATACAGTAGGAAACTGCTGCTATATGCATTTATGGGAAAAGAGTGACATTTCCAAAACTGCTGATTACATTACTGTCAAGATTGCCTTTTTAAATGTACCTTTTACTGCTGAAACTACACTGCCTACACTGTTTAAATGTAATCTTAACATATATAATCATGATAACAATGTGCAATCCAAAGAAACAATAATCTCTTTAACAATACTAACTCATCTGGTCTTTCATTTCATTATATGTTGCCTATCAAGGACCAAAACAGAAAGGTCTTCAATGGCATTGTGTGAGAGCAGTGCAGAGAAAAAAGTTAGGGAGAGGACAGAAGGACAGATAAACTACAAGGGCAGAAATTGATAGAGCAGGTGGATGAGTAATATATTAAATCTTGAAACTAAAGTGATTAAAGAAGAGATAAAGAACAGAGTGAAAGGCAATGGGAGTGCAGTTTTCAGATTAGATTCACTCAAATGCACCTCTGACTTTCTCTTGCTGTCAGTCACGTAATTGTTGCTTCACAGGTTTAACTGCTGCTCCCTTCTCATTCCTCAGATGAGACAAGGGTCCGCAAGACAAAAATAATTACACACAGCACTTTGATGCTTTCCAGCTCACCTTATACAAACTCCACCTCCAGCATAACAACAAACACACCTCTATCCGGACTGTAATTACAGTGTGTGCGTCCATTTGTGTGTGAAGCTGCTAATGATGGAGCTTTTGCTTAATTTAATAGCAAAGCTCCGCTGGGTACTAGCTCCATTTGTCTTTCTCTTATCGTCACTGGCTCACATTCATGAGGGTAATGGATGGCTATTTGGACCACTAGACAACACTGATGGATGTCAGTTAGCATTTAGTCTGTCATCTGGTTTTCATCAGCATTTTATATGGTGCGTCTTTTTTGGTGTTTATCTATGATTTTCTCTTTTTCTTCTTCGCTTTCATTATATGACATTAATTTAATTAACACTTCATTTCTTTGAGCTAAATGGTTATGATTATGCTTTGTCATGACAAACGTTCCACTCAAGACTAAAATTATGTTCAATTCAAAGTCATTAGCATTATAAAAGAATGTATCATTAAAAAAATCTAAGAATGACTTGAACTTTTACAAAAATATTTATTTAATAATAATAATAATAATTTTTGAGCTTAACACAAACTCTAAAACACTCAAATTAACCAACAAAGTAACCCAAATAAATTTCTATTCGGCACATATTAGCATCCTAAAATTATTGTTTACCTTATGCAGCCTATGGTCTTGGCAAGCAGGGAAGAGAAATCTGGCCTCCTCTATATAATTAGCATATTAATTGTTTCTCAGTAAAACAACATAATAAACCCTTTCTCAACCTGAGCACAAGCTCCTTTCTTCACCACACCGGAAACGTTCAAACCACCAAACATAACAAAATTAGTCTAAATCCCAACATGACAGAACATTAAACACTAACAAGTCTCCCCCTTTTCTCATATTGCTTAATAATTTCATTGATTATTTGCCATGCAAAGCCTTTGCCAGTATCACGTAATGGCAACAAAAATATTTATGTAGTCCCAATACATATTAATTTAGTAAATATCTGTTTTTGTAATTGTAAATGAATTGTAAATGACAAACAAGCATTGTCGCATTAGCTCATTTAAATTAAATGAACAAGCATTAAAATAATTTTTTAATGTTAAAATATATCTGAATAAACTAAAAAAAAGAAACTGCAATTTTGTACCAAGCACACACATGCATTAAAATATATATTTTAAAATATATATTATATATATCCCTTTTTTTAATTTTACGAAGGGGTTGAATTGGGGTTAATATTTCGATATGAGAAGTCCTTATGCATGTCGAAAAAAATTAAACACTTCTCTCTCAGAAGATATTACAGTCAGAAGCAATATCATCTCTTTAAATAAATCACCAAACAGAGGGACAGAGAGATAGAAGATGACAGAGAAAAGGAGGGAGTGACATATAAAATGAAGGAGTGAATAAATGGGGAAATGCGTTAAAATTCGGCTCAAGGCAGCTGATACGGCTTTGGCTCTGACCATCTGCCAAGGTCACTCACAGCATCCCCTTTGGTTGGATCCGAGCTGCCAAGTCACACTGGCCAATCACCTGTGGGCATCTGTGTGGAATGCTCTGGCTGAGCGCCCAGTGTGGTTAACATCAATTACAGATCCTCTTCACACATCGCCACAACTGAGTCACCTCCCTGCAAAGCGAATGAGGCAGAATGCTTGTTTTTCTGGTATTGAGAAAAAGGATCACAACACATGGATGAATTTATTAGCACATTACTGGTGGAAAAACATTTGGTGATTCATCAGTCTCACCTCAGTCAGAGGAAATGGATGAAACAACAGACTATGAAATATGGCCACGTTTACTGTACAAGAAAATAACAGCCAAGTTTTCAGTTTAGATACGTGTATAAACATGAACAGCTACTTCATTAGTTTAACCTTTTGTGACTTCTTCACTGATAATCAATGGAAATCAATGACCATGTCGTTCTTAAAAGAACTCAATTGATTTGCATTGATCTTTTTTGCTTTTAATCCACACCCCTATCCTGTGCACTGATGTAACATGTCTGATTTATTATTTGTCCTCCTATCTCCTTTTTATTAGTTCTGCTTTTTTAACAGTATCCTCCTTTAAGACTCTAATTATCTTTTGCCATCTTTTTTTTTTACTTGTCTGCCTATAAATTAGTGGTGGCACAGTGAATTAAGACATCATCCTGATGTGAGTTGGACAGAACTGCATTTAATTACACGCTCAGACTGGATACAGATAACTCTTACATGTTAAAGACTTTAGACATTTTGACATATTAATGGCATCTTAGTTTCTATTTCTGTCGCATTGTACTGTAGCCCCACCCACAGTGAAATATAATTGGTTCAAAACCATATTTCTGTATATTCTCCAACACTATAAATTTAAATGTTTTGTTTAATGGGGACATAAAAATATGTGCTAGAAAATCAGATTCTGACATTCTCAGTCATTAACATGTACAACTGAACCAGAAAAAAAAAACTTAAAATAGCCTTACTTTTTAATTTTAATTTGCACTGACTCCTCCCATAGCTTTTAACCTTTTGACTCATTTCTGAAATTCTAATGTATTCATTCCTTAGGTTTTAACCTGAAATCACAGGTCCCCTACCCTCTTGATGGAGGCCAATGCGAGCAGGAGAAGAGTTTTCATTGTTAGAAACTTCAGCTCAACTGCTGGCAAAGACTCAAGGAGGCCTGTCTCAATGCTGTTAAGACAAGAGACAGGTCCCAAGAGGGTACAGTAGGGGGCCTAGGAGAATTTAACCTTCTGGCCCCCCTAAGGAACCTGGTGACCAGGTCGTGCTTACCCATGGACCTTCCATCGATGAGGTTTGCAGCGATAGCAGCCATGTAGACTTTTAAGGGTGGAGGAAAACAGCCTTAGCTCCAACCTTTGCTGCAAGAAGAGAAGCACAACTCTGATCGGGCATCTCCGGGGGTTCTTTTGTTGAAGAACACCACTCGACGAACAGGTTCCATTTCAACGCGTAGGCAACTCTTGTAGAAGGTGCTCTCACAGAAGAAATTGTGTCAACTACCCTTTGGGGTAGGTCACTTAGAATCTCTGTGTTCTTTTCTCTTGTCCAGGGGCCAGACGTGGAGTTTCCACATCTGGGCACGGGTGCCACAGGTGCCCCATCTCTGAGTCAGTAGATCGTTCCTCAGAGGAATCGGCCAAGGAGGGGCTGTTACAAGGAGCATGAGTTCTGCGAACCAGGTCCTGGTGGGCCAATAAGGGGCTACCACGAGGACCTGCTCCTGTCCTCCTTGACCTTGCACAGGAACTGTGCCACAAGTCTCACTGGGGGAAACGCATATTTGCGTAGCCCCTGCGGCCAGCTGTGTGCCAGGGCGTCTCTGCCTAAGATGCCCTCGGTCAAAGCGTAAAACAACTAGCAGTGGGAGGTCTCTGGAGAGGCAAACAGGTCTACCTGTGTGGCTCCGAACTTCTCCCAGATCAGCTGAACTGACAGGGGATGGAGTCTCTATTCTCCAGGGAGTGATGCTCGAGACAGCTCGTCGGATGTCTGGTTGTAAACACCTGGAATGTGAATGGCGCAAAGCGACCTCAGATGCTTCTGACTCCATAGGAGGAGGTGGCGGGCGAGCTGTGACATGCGGCGGGAGTGTAGACCACCTTGATGGTTGATGTACGCCACGGCCGATGTGCTGTCCGTATGTACCAGAACGTGACAGCCCTGTAGGTGGTCTTTGAGGCGACCCAGAGCTAGACGAACTGCTAGCAGCTCGAGGCAATTGATATGCCAATGCAGATGAGGTTCCGTCCAAACCCCTGACACTGCATGCCCGTTGTACGTGGCCCTCCAGCCCGTGGTTGAGGCATCCGTGAATACTACAGGCATTCCTGGAGACCTGCACTAAGGGTACCCCAACCCAAAGAAACGCTAGGTCTGACCACGGGGAAAAGGTTTAGGAGACAGGCCTAAACCCGGAACGTGTCACGTTTCCACGCTCACCTCGGAACTCGATCGTGAAGCCAGTGCTGAAGCGGTCTCCAATGGAGCAGTCCAAGCGGGATCACCGTTGTCGCTGCTGCCATATGCCCCAGGAGCCTCTGAAATTGTTTCAGTGGGACCGCCATCCTGCATTTGAATGAATTCAAGCAGTTCAGCAGAGACTGAGCACATTCCTGCGTGAGAATACCACATTCTGGCAAAACCAAACTGCCCCGATGGTAACTCCAGCAGTATCGGAGTGTGGGCGACAGAAGGCGCTCTCCGAGGACAGTTCTCAACTGTCACGGTAAGACCAACCCTCCCCGCTCCGGAAGCGGAAGCTTGCCGAAAGACGAACCACCCGTGAGCCAGCTCTTTTAGGCTTTGCTCTTTTTGTGAAATGCTGAAGCGCACAGGGAGATGGATGCCCGGTACACAAAAGCAGTGCGATACGATTGTGACCGCCACTCGACTGGAACCACCGCCGCTGCTACGCTGTGACACCCGCCTTCCTCCATCTCTGTGAGTAGATGGCTCAGGAACGGTAACCTCGTGTGAAGCTCAGCTCCGAAGCGAAAAGCTAATGAACACTTAATCCACTGACCTATTTTTACTCGCGCTGCGATTAGGTGCAGCTGGATACTAATCAGCGTATGCCAATTTCATTGGCGTGTTTCTATACTCGCAGAGTAGATTGGACATCTCGAAGCGAGATTCCTATTCGTCGGCCACTGACGTGACATCAGAGTGACCGACTGAAAGGGAACTATGTATCACACGTAAACCATTGTATGCTAATGGCAAACATTTTGAAAGATGTTCTAGGACAAAAATTTTTGACGTTTGTTCATAAAGACTAAAAAGTTGCAAAGAGATATGCAAACAACATCATAAAGTGTTTGCAGTGCTGTGAAAATACATCAATGTATTAAGTCCATAGGATACAATGTTATCACTACCTTTTCAACACAAACAACAAGGGTTTTACTACCCAACGCATTTCATCTTTATTAGCCATTACCTTCCAGACTTTGAAAGCTCAAAATATAGGTCAGTTTGAATGTAAAACCATCAACCCAGTACATAAGTACGTATGCATGATTCACTACTTGTCATCTCTCATATGGTCAAGCATTTGTTTTATATGAACACATACATAACAAGAGCCATCACATGCCTGTATAGTCTCATCTGATAAATCGTACCCAAATTATAAGCCAAAGAAATACTGTAGCATGTCACTATGCATGCACAATGTGTGTAGTTCTTTGTATTTGCATCAGTGTGGGTTACTTAAATTATTAAATAGTTACCAATGATAAAGAATTTAATTAGATGCACTGTCAGTGACAGCTGTCTAAAATGAGCTTCTCTACATGTTCTCTGAAGCAATATTTTCATACTGTGCCATTTTTCTGCACTGGCCCTTCCAGCAAATTCTAATATACTTTTAATTAAGGCCTGGACTGTAGTTACTCAACAAACTTGCACCTCTGGGAAAGGCAAACTGTTAAAGCTGCTGGGGAGAGGTGGACAAAAAGAAAGAGACTGATCAGTGTACTACTTTGAAATACATCTAATTGACTGTGCTAGTTAGAGCATGTGGGGTTTGAGCCGGAGGGATCAGCATTTGTCCTTTCTGTCATTCAAGCCTCAGCTGTTAGCAGCTCCTCCTCAACAACAGCCCGTGTTTAAGGTGCTCAAGAGAGAACCAATCCAGATGAGACAATCACAGATAGACAGCCTGATTGACGAATCCTGACAAGGAACAGGGATGCGGGGGGAGGATTGACGGAGCATTATCTACCACCACTGATAGCATTGTTTGTTTGCACACTGTTAAGCATCAAATTCACTAAAGAAATGCAAATATAGGGCACAAGCAAACCAGCAAAATTGGCGAAGCTTGTGAAATAAGTTAAATGTGTGGATGCACATGGATGCAAGACAGTGGCGGCTACTGGTCTGTCAAATAGGGGAAGCTCATTTTCGGCCTACATCATAAAATTGTCTATTTATTTAAAA
>JAUCMS010000127.1:262986-273962 GCA_032357445.1 Enteromius radiatus | reverse complement strand
GCATTTGAAGTTGAAAGCATAGGACGCAATTTAGATATGTTCTTGAGATGGAAAAATGCAGTTTTACAGATGCTAGATAGGCTATAAAATGCTTACTTTCACGTCTCAATCCATCCAGCACACAGAAGATTCCTGAGGTTTGCCTACAGGGCATTATCAATACCGAGTTCTCCCCTTTGGTTTAGCTCTTTCACCCCGTACCTTTACGAAGGTGGTGGATGCAGCCATGGAACTGCTGAGACTCCAGGGCATCCGTATTCTAAATTATTTCGATAATTGGCTGATTTTAGCAACCTCTCACAGCGAGGAATGCAGACATCGAGATGTCACCCTCGCCCATATGAACAAGCTGGGTATAAGGATAAATACAAAAAAGGGTGTACTGTCTCCAGTTCAAAAAATAGCCTATCTAAGTGTAATGAGGGACTCTATTTCGATGCAGGCATGGTTGTCTCCTGCTCGAATAGATGTACTTTTGGCCGAGGCTAGGAAAGTGAGTCAGGGTCACACGCTTACGGTCAAACCGTTTCAGAGACTGTTAGGCCTCATGGCAGCAGCCTCCACGGTGATTCCGCTGGGGCTTTTACATATGAGACCACTGCAGTGGTGGCTGAAAGACAAAGGGTTTTCCCCGAGGGGACATCCTTTTCATCACATCAAGGTTTCTCGGCAGGCGGTCCGAGCCTTAGATGTGTGGAAGGAAAAACAGTTTTTAAGCTCGGGGTCAAGGCTGGGTGCTCAGTGTCATCGAGTGACATTCACAACCGATGCTTCTTTTTTTCTTCCAGACCCAGCAGGTCATCATGTTTTGGTGCATTCCGACAGTATGGCGACAGTATCGTACATCAATTACCAGGGAGGCCAACGGTCTCGTCCATTATTCAGGTTGGTGTACAAAATACTGATGTGGTCCCAAAAGACGCTCCTCTCCTTGAGGGCAGTTTACATTTCAGGGCATCTGAATGTGGACGCACTGTCCAGACAGGGGCCAAAGCCCAGGGAATGGAGACTCCATCCACAGGTGGTGGAGCAAATAGGGAGGATTTTCTATCAACTAGAGGTGGATCTTTTTGCGACTCAGGAGAATGCACAACGTCCCCTCTGGTACAGAGGTACAGAGATGGCGGAGGCTTCCTCTGTACGCATTTCCCCCAATTGCTCTACTTCCAGAGGTTCTAGAGATAATTTGACGGGACAAGGTCAGCTTACTGTTAGTAGCTTCGTTCTGGCCGAATCGAGTGTGGTTCGCAAACCTCATGTCTCTCCTCAGTGATCTGCCGTGGCAGCTCCCAGTGAGGAAGGACTTACTCTATCAGCAAGGGGGCGCCCTCTTATATCCTCGCCCAGAATTATGGAACCTATGGGTGTGGCCCCTGAGGGACACAACTCATAGCTGCAGGCTTAACGGCTGAGGTCCTTCAAACCATTTTACAGTCAAGAGCTCCTTCGACGAGGAGGCTGTATGGACAGAGCTGGAAGCTTTTTGCTGTATGTTGCCCAGGGCGAGGACAGGAACCAGTTAACTGCCCGACTGGTACAGTTCTGGAATTCCTACAAGCAAGGCTATCTACAGGAATAGCCTATTCTACCTTAAAGGTATATATGGTAGGTATATATTTGTAAAATGTTTTGTAGGACACTGTTCTGTTGCTGTATGACTACCAGTAGTGAATACTAAAGAATGTATAAATATTAAATTGATTGTCCATATGATTACACTGTCTAAAGGCTGAATATGCTTAATATCTGAATGTAACTTTTTATATAAATTCACAACAACATAGCCTACCACTGAGAGTAGGAAAATGTACAGAGTAAACTGTCATAATGAAAACATGACAAAGTCATTTGACTGCTTTTGCAGATTATCTACTAGATTTTGCAGTTTGCACTAATAGTTTTGAGAAATGCATTAACTGTTGTGCAAATGTAAGTACTGTTGTGAGAAATACACCAAAGCAACTGAGAAAAACTGTAATAATTTCACCATATAACCTCCTCCCCCTACTGGACACATCAGGAACAACAGGGGTGTGAAACTGTCTGGGCCATAAATCTGCCTGCTCCAGGTCTGCAGCCTCCCAATATAGGTAAGACGAGCTCGATACATGCACAATGCCACCAATTGACTCTCTCCACACATCCGTGCGGTCTCAAAAAATTACCTGTCCGCGAGCCCTCCTAATGACAAAAATGGCGTAATGCAGATGGCCGAACTATACTTTGCCTTAAAGCTGGCGCGGCATTTGCTGTAGGTAAGTTTGTTAAGGTATTCGGCCCGAATCTGTTTTCTAAAGCTTTTTTTTTTAAATCGCTTACCCTGCTTGTAAAGGGATATTTGTGTTATTTGTTTTCATTTATTTATACTATTTTAAATGTTTTGTTGTTTATTACTGCATGTAATTCATTCAAATAGTTTAATTTCAAAAAGCTGATTACAAAATGCACCTACATTTTTTGGAATGTTTTTGTTGAATAAAATAAAATTTTCCCCAATATATTTTATCGTTGAAGCTTTATTTTTAAAAAGTCTAAAAATCTTGTCTCGTCTCGCTCTCGTGAACCCAGTGTCTCGTCTCGTGGGATAAGTGGCTTGTCACACCCCTACTAATAATACATATTTTTTGAGGAAAGAGAAGAATCAATTTTCAGGCCTCACTTCCACTGAGGTAAAGTACAGTATTGTATGATTTGGGATGGTATTGAGCCAGCTAGCACTTCCACCACCAACAGTAGCCTACCCTAACTTGATAGAAGTGGTGTATGCCGGAAAGTAGTGATCGATGTCATTCTTGAATGAAGAGTGTGCTTGTGAAAATATTAAATTATGGAAAGCACAGTTATATTTTTTGTTTGCACATTCGGATGTAAAAAAAGCCTAACATGCATAAGCAGCATGGCAGATTGAGTGGATATGCTTCATAAATACCAGAAATAAATACCATCCAGGACTGACTCCCCCCTCAACACAAAAATAATTTCTCATTGGATCTATACGATTCACACGGGTCACCTGTTTTGGCTTCAAAAAAAAAGGTGAGGGATTTGAATGTGAAATTAACCATAGAGAACTATGTGAAGCTGAACAAGCTTAAAGAGAATTGTGACGAGTTTTTATAGAGTGACCTAAGAATTGCAAAATGGGTTCTTGAAATTGGTTTAAAAAACTGATATGCATTAGTCAGCTTCTAAATTTGTCCTGTCTTGGTGTGCAGGCACACACAAAAAAAAGTAGAAAGTCAGATGATACTTTAAAGCAGTGGCAACTTTCACCTCAATCAGAGTGCCAGGAGAAGCCCTCAGACACAATCAAACGCAATCAAGTCAGTGGCAGTGAAAAACCTCTGGGAATCTATGACGCAAATTCCTCCTGATCCCCAACATAAGCAACACTTATGACTGATATTTCTCACAAGATAATCATTTTGTAGCTTCCATCCTGTTCTGTCAGGCAAACCGGACAGGTGTAACCAGCTTTCAGAAGAAATAGTGAGGGACATCTAATCAGGACCATTAACGCCCCAGAATGGCCTCCACTGACAAGCAGATGACGAGAGTGGAAATCTCATTTTCCACGTTAGGGCTATCAAATTCAGCAAGCGGCACGCAAAGGCAGAGGTCCGATAGAACATCATCACCTATAAAAACAAATCCAGTTTTTGGATTGCCTCCAAATTGAGTGCAGATGGGCGCTCGCTGGACACTCTGCTCTGAAATGCCATTAGAGAAGCTTAACTCACTCTGCCTGTCATCTGATATCAAACCGGGGAATGGACGGGGGCATCTGATGTGGAATACACAGGAGCAACAAAACCTCATGGGAATATAAAGAGTAACTGAGCCATAGCGCTAATGCTAATGTTTATACTCAGGACTTAGACTATACATGTTGGACAGAGACAGGATGTGAGTGGGCACTGAAGAGGAGCGCTTGCATTTGATTTGCGATATTGAATAGCTGCAAATTGGTTTGGCATGGTTTGCTATAGGACCGACATTTAAATGAGAAAGATTACTATTCTTTATGCAGAATTCCCTTTCTGATTCTAATCATACACAGCTGAATCAGCAAATCAATCAATAATTCTTGGAGAGAGGTGATCATTTGCATTCCCATTCATCTTAATTGAAGTTGCTTTGACACAAATTGACAGTTGTTTTCTGAGATAGTCACCTGAGTCGTAAATGTCATGCAATGATTATTTGTTCAGTGGCTTTTAGTCAGAGCAGAGGTGTTGTCACTGAACTAAAAGGTGTGTGGTTTTTTTTGTTTGTTTGTTTATTTTAACATCCTGATCATACGATTCATTGGTCTTTTGGATATTATTAGACTAATCTGACGAGTCACACCTCTGCTCTGACCAAAAGCCACTGAACAAATAATCAGGTCCCAGATGGGTTCGTCACTTTTTGAGGTCCCCCTGAAACATTTCCGTTGTGGTCTGTGCTATTTGCAGTGCGTTTGTGTGTTTGCAGCACGTTCATGTGTTTGGTTGCGAGAATTTGCAGTGCCTGTGTTGTCAAACTGATGAAGATGTTTTTTAACGTGTTGCATGTGTTTTCACAAGTTGCAGCACATTGAGCTCTCTCGGCCACCGTAGGAAAAATTACTGAGCAGTGACTCTCCTTCTCATAGCTGTCTTTTGTGCATGAAGTTTGATAACAGCAGCAGATCAGGCAGTTTAATGATGCAAACCAGTGCAGACCATTGCACCCACCCCTTTCATCTCAATCATCATATTTCATATCTCAAATCTCACTGTGATCTCAAACCATCACCCCCCCATTTTTGTTAATCAGGGTTTCTCTTTTTCTGTTCATGGAACAACATCCCAACCTAATCCCTAACCATCAAATACCTGTCAAACCAGAAATTATATGCTGGTAAAAAAATATCGGAATACTAATAAGAAATGCCAAACCCAACCCTAACTCTACAATCTGATTGGTGATAACAGAGTTATATATACTTTTTAAAGTTTTTATTTTTATCCTATAGCAACACAACATTTTCTGTCTGCCTGTGACAATCTATACTTTATCAGGACTGCAGAATACTCAAAATAATACCATTAATGTATAAGTTTAAAGTTATATTTGTCAAACTCACAGCAGCACAGCATACTGCCGTACTTGCTGACAATAAAATGTGATGTTGCTGCCATGAATCACTGCCAGCATGGGAAAAGAACTAGTTACTGCACTTGTCAAAGTTTGCATGCTTCATGGCACTGAATCTTTGAAATATATTAGGATTTTATTAGAGGCAGTGTGTATCAACTAAACAAGAGACATATTTGCCACTTACAATAGGTGTGTCTGGTTGTTCTACATGTCTAAATGAGAGATGCCTTTTTACAGAATAGAGCTGTTCAGTCATGTCATCAATTTGCAGGCTGACCCAGAAGGCTAATTCACCATGCATTCCCTCTGGAATTTCTAATAGGTTTTCAAAACAGTGGAAGGAGTCTTCTACAACAATGATACCTCAAACATAAATTTTGCAATTACATTACTTGCTGTGCATTATGTACAGTGCATCCTTGTGGTAGGTAATGCACTTAAAGGTCATTCTAATAGTTTTTACAGCACACAGCAGTTTCAAATTTCACATTGTGACATTTATGTTGTGTAAGAAAATGTTAGGTCTTTTCCGGTAAGTTAACCACAGGCCTTCCTTTACTCATAAATGGAAAATCGTTATACTAAAACATAACCATTCTGGCTTGCAGGAATACAAACTGAATAGCTTGCAATTAGGCAATTCAGCATAAACTGAAATGTGAAAATGTCATTTTATTTGTAATTCTATTTATCCTTTATTTAAATTGCATGTTTGTCCTATTATGTGAAACTATAAATTCACACCAAAATTATAATGTACCCATTACAAAAACAGACTGCTGAGAAAGCAGTTAATATGATGTAAAATGATGTAACATTATGATTTTTTTTTTTTTTGTAGTGGTTGTTGATTATAGATCGGGACCATCTACATTGAATAATACAGCTAAAGGAGAAATGATTCAGTCTCTAGGTTTTACCAGGCATCTGGCCAGCTGTGGAGAACATTTGCACTCTGATTTGATCATCCCTTCTGAAAACAGAACAAATCTCCTTATGACCCAGGTTATTTCACAAGACGCCAAAAGTGGTCATAGTTTTCGTGGTTATGTGCAGAGTGAGTGACTGCTGAACATCTAAGATTTGGAAACGCTGTTAGGGATAAACCGCTGAAATTACATGCTTTTGCTGTTTCCATTAAAATATCAATAATTAATTAGTTTTGGGTATCTCAGATTTTGTACTGCATTGTATTGCTCTTACTGTAATGTGAGTATTTGACTTTGTTAAGGAGCCCCATGTGGATGACCTGAGATTCAATACATCAATTATTCCCTATTAACTTATTTAGCTGTGCCGTCACAAGGCTTTGCCCGATCCATTTTAAACAGCTTTAAGAAAATCAATTAATGGTAAATGTATAAATGTAATGTCAATTTAGGTCACTCGAATGGTCAACTACTACAAGAAAATCTATTTTTATGTTCAACTGAGGAATATAAGGACAAACCGATAACATTATATACTTCCATATGGGGCCAGTGTAATTTCTTAAAACACACAATCAATACTTTTACTCAGCAGGGATGTGTTAAATTGATTAAAAGTGACAATAAAGATTATACATTGTTCAAAATGTCAAATAAATGGCAATACAACTGTGTTCAACATTGATAATAGTAAATAACCACAAATTAGCATATTAGAATACTTTCTGAAGGATCGCATTAAGACTGTAGTAGGCTAATGATGATGAAGCACAGGAATAAATTCCATTTTAAGATATATTAAAATATGTTTTTAAATATTTTAAATTGTAATAATATTTCAGAATGCCACCTTATATTAAAATAATACATTAAGACCTGTTTCAGTCCAATGTGTTACATTTTAATTTCCCTTCATCCAAAATTTAGTCTCAGAAGGGGTTTGAGAAAGTGTATGCATGCCAATGGAACAGCTGGTATTGCTTATCACCAACTACTTTGCTCTTGCACTAATTTATAAGAGTAATGCAATGCCACATATTTCTTAGAGAAATGGCAAGATGCTCTGAACAGGCAGATGTGTCTTAGCTAAATCAGTACATTTCATTCTCACACGTCAGTGAACACAAAGCTGCCACAAGGTATAAAAAAATATCTTCTTTTGTGCAAAAATGAAAAAATAAAAAAATTTATTTATCATTGTTTGGAACAAATGATATATAATAATACAAAATCTGTGATGGTTGGACAAGATGACATTTTTTTCTGCAATGAGACAGAAATTTCATCTTAGTAAGAAGGAAGCCCATCTCAAAAGTATTGATTTGTGATTTCATATCAGTTCTGTTTTGTTAAATTGATACGAGCACTATTTCTGACGATCTGCAGGGGCCAAACAATTTTCTGACCTCACTGTAATGAGCCTTCAAATTCACTGCAGCCTCGGTGCACACACACACACTGAATAATACATAGACAGAGATGAGGGGAGTCTAACACACTCTGACACCCTGTCTCAGATGCAACATTCTTCAATCTTTAACAAAAGCAGCCATTACGCTCAACTGAACTTTTAGTAAAATGCACCCTGCCTCAATTCCCAGTTTTAAAGACTTCCTAAGAAATTATCAACACACATTCACACACACAAACTTTTTAATGGAAAACATGGACCCCATGTTCATACCACAGATGCCCAAGGATCGATTTTCTTGTTTGATGTTTTCAGCGGGGTGGATGTTTGCAGTGGTTTTCATCAGTATGGAGATAGGAGATGTGGATGGAGGGATGGTGAGCAGAGAAACACAGGATGCTGGACAGCCTGAGGTGTGGGAGGTTACATGAAGGAAGAGCAAAGAGCAAGACACGAAGTGATGTCTCTGCCCCAAGAACTGCCAGGACACTGCAGAAGTCAGAGCTGAATCACTGAAGAGAAAAAGGAAAGAGAACAATATAATTCCTAAAAGTAGACATGTCTCAAAATACTTTTCAGAATACTGAAAAAAGAAATCGGAGAAATACTATGACCCAGAGTCACAGAAAAATTGGGTTCAGGTTCAGCGGTTTGGATTCGCAAAGTATTTTGGAATGCTAGCAAGGTCAGTTACAACATTTCCACCTGACATTTCCTCAGGTAACCTGTAAGTAAATAAAGAAACTCAGTTTTTTCCCCTCTCATGTTCAGTGAAAGCAGTCTGGCCGACTGGCTGGTCCATCTGTCCATGCCTGTGGCAAGACCTCGAGGCAAATGCTCACATATACATCACACCACCTGTGGCCGAGTAGTTATGTCACAACAATTTTGAAGAATTATGACACTGGTCTAAAGACGACTCCAACCTTTAGCAATTAACTTTAGGCTTATCTTTTGTTTGTGAACTGTGATGAGAGCTGGGAATTTCAAAGCAAACTGTGCCCTTAGTGACTATTGGGCATTCAGAGATGCAGTTACGCATTCTCTCCTTCACCTTATTTGTCCTCGAGTTCTGAACAGAAATAAAACAAAAGCTCTATCTGGCTTTTTCTTTTCTCACTCTTCGCCTCCACAGGCCATCAAAAATTGACAGGATGCTAAGAGCAGCTCAAGGTTGAGAGCAGTCTTCACTGAAATAATTTCGCCACAGATTTGACAGCCCCCTATTGTTTTCTATGTACGTGATATGAAATCCTATATTGGGGTACCAATATTTAATCACCGCCATTGTGCTGTTAACTAAAACTTATAGTATTAAAATATCTGTTACTATTGGAATTAATATGAAATCAATTAAAATACAATTTAATTTTGAAAAACCTTTGGCAAGTAAATACAATACTAAAATAAAAATAAATGCAAAGCTAAATAGAAATATTTAAATAACAATAATAATAATAATAATAATGAGCCACATAAAATAAAATAAAAAATAATTTGAAAAAAGTTCAAATTATTCAGGTTCACCTGTATTTTGTTGCATGGTTCCATCTATGTATGGCAGATCACAGAAGTCTGCTGCATCCTTTACATTGTCAATGTACTGTGCAATGTAAATCTGCACAGATTGCACAAAATTGCAGCAAAAAAAAAATGTATGACTGTATATGCAACTCTTTCTTATTTGTATAATTACTTTAGTGAATCAACCATTTTAAAAAAAAAGCTGACAGTATAACTAAGCAAATATGTAGCGCTATTAGTGGGCACAGTTCATTCTTAGTGAAAGTGTACTTAGTAATAATGTCTCAGTCAGAATACAGTAAGATTATCATAAATCATTGTGTCAGAGCTGTGAAAGAAAATAAAGTGTGTTAAAAAAAAAGTTCACCATTAAATGAAAATTCTGTCTTTATTTACTTATCCCCATGTCATTTCAAAAGTGTAAATGTTCACGAGTTCACATTTCCTTATGATAATATATATGCATGTTTGGTGTGCTGTCAGGGGGAGAGCCGGGGAATTGGCGGACTCCGAGCCCTAGTGGTTGCCCGAATTAGATTGATTAGATAATGCAAGCCACTGTGACTAATCATATGTGCGCGTTCCTCCCGAAACTTAGTTTGAAAACATCACTTTTGGAACACAAGCAGTAAAAATATTCTTCAAAATATCTTTTGTTTTCTTAAAAATTAAGCAACAAATATTTTAGAAGAATGTGTATATTTTATTTCTAAAAGCAAGTTTAGACTTAACACACACATAATTTGAGTATATATATATATATATATATACTGTAGATATGTTGACTCTAAACTTGCTTTTGAGCTCTGGCCCATGAGGATCTATTGATTGTTGCTGTTGAAATGGCAGGGAGTTCAAACATTCTCAAAGCCTATTAGAGAGACACAATTTATACAGTAGAGCTGATGCGCATCCTTTGCTGTCCTAAAAGTAAAGCCTTAAATGTGTGAGTGTGTGCATTTAAGTACAGGGAGAATCTCTTAAGCTCTTAAAAGCCTGTTTATCTTACGTCTTTTAAGTTTATCTTAAGTTCATCTCAGTTTTGAAGTGCAATCCATAACTATATAACAAAAGTGATACAACGAATGGGCTTCAAAAAATACCAACTCCAATGATGATCCTCTCAAAATTTAAAAGAAACTTGATGGGGCGTCTAAAGATATTGATCATGCAAACTTTTTCAAAACCTGTAATGAATAAGAACAACAAGATATGATGTCATGCTCTATAGCTTAAATACTAAACATAAAAGTACTGTTTTTCTTTCTTTGCCAGGTCCAATTCAATTTAATCCCTTGCAGTCATGAGTTCCATCTTTCCTTTTTCTCTCAGCGCCAATCCACTCTGCATTCATCCTCTCCCCTTATCACTTACTCTTGCTTACATTTTACCTCAGTAATCCTCCTTTCGCTCCTTCCTTCTGTAAATGTGAGGGAGGTCACTCGCTCTAGGTGGCAAATCCCTCCACTTCTGTCCTGGACTGATGAGGAGTGAATTTTTGTAATAAAGAGAGATACTTTCCAGTCACACAGTAGAACCGAACTACCCACCATGAAAAAGGGAATTCAGAAAATCCAAAATATTAGAAGTACAGTAGAATTGAGTTAAAGATAGATTGATAGATAGTTAAAACCACAAACAGACAGACAGACAGAGAGATAGATAGACCGATAGATATGTACTTGCATAAGATTTGTTGGGATTTTTGGGATACAGTAAAAGACTAGAAAAGTTGTTCAGGGCAACATCAAAACCAGAGATTTCATCACCATGAGTGACAGCACGCTAAAACCGACTGCGACAGTGTCAGTAGAATTCATCCTTTTACATAGATCTAAGATGTCTCGTCGCTTACACAATCCACAGAGAAATCTTAGAAGTGGACAGCCTGTCCCAAATCAGTTCAAACAGGCAGGGCCGCTGCTGGCCAAATGGGTGCCCTAAGCAGAATAGTATCGATGTGCCCCCTCCCTCAAAAAAAAAAAAAC
>JAUCMS010000127.1:239373-258063 GCA_032357445.1 Enteromius radiatus | reverse complement strand
GTTGGAAATTGTTTATTGTTAATTGTGATCTTTATTGCACATAAAGCTGGCAGTGGAGGAACAGCGCCGAGTGTGATCGATTCATTTTCTCCCCTTTTTCTAGGGGCGCAACATTTGTGGCCCAAATAGCATATCTGGCTCCACACTCGTACATTTGTTTTTGGGTGGAAATGATCATGGATACAACCCAATTGCCTTGGGTTCTGGGAAAATGACAGGAAAATTGTTTGAAAGCGATAATGTATGTTTTAGGGAAGATAAAAAAGAGGTCGCACACAGAATGTGGATGAGGTGAAAAGTGATGTGCCAAACGAGAGTAATTGGTTCAAAATAAGCTAGAAAGCTGGGGGTTATGTATAATTTTGTGTTACTGAAATTACAATTATTTGATATTGCTCTGTGTTAACAAGTAGCCTC
Organism: Enteromius radiatus; assembly: GCA_032357445.1. Taxonomy (NCBI): domain Eukaryota; kingdom Metazoa; phylum Chordata; class Actinopteri; order Cypriniformes; family Cyprinidae; genus Enteromius; species Enteromius radiatus. Next base: position 257,646 of record JAUCMS010000127.1, on the reverse strand, counting down.
TCGCTCTGTCATTCTTACAAAACACATTAGGATATAAGAGAAATGTCTGCAATTACGGATAATTGTTTTTGGTGAAGTGAGGCTGATTTTAATTCTCCTTAAGGAGAACTCACATACAGTATTATTTATTTAGGCATAATTGCCTGTATTAGACAGGATAAATCAAAATTGACAGGAAGTGATGTGGTAGAGAGATTTTGGGGGGGTCTGGAAAGTGTCTGCGAGCTGGGACTCGAAGTCGCGATGCTCGAAGCGCAACAGAGCTGAATGACTTAGATACAGTCTTTGTATAGAAGCCTATTTCTGACATGGAATAAAAAATGTATTTAAAAAAAATACTTTTTATGTCACAATTAAGCCTTTTTCCCTAGCAATTCTGAAAAACTTGCAATCTTGACTTTTTCCCCTTCGGAAATTAAAATCCCGGGGTTCTTGTTGCATAAATTCCAAGTTAGCATCTTACAATTTTTTTCTGTCAGGGAATAAATAAGGTAATTGTTACGTTCTCTCAATTTTCTTTTTTTCGCTTTCGTCATTTTTACAAAAGACATTAGTTAGGGTAGCAACATATTTTTCATAGATAAGGCTGTGAGGGACAGGTGTTCAATTGGCTGTACTGTTATTTAATCAAATGTCGTTGTTCAGCTGATAAAAAAAGTCAGTAAAAAAAGTAAAATTTTTTGATATGATCTAGGACCTTGATGCAGTTCATTAAGGAGAACAATTATGATGAAAGTAAGAACTGAATTGTCAAAATGACCCTGTTTATTTTTTATTACCTTGTGGCAGAAACAAGCTTCCATACCTTTGTCTCTTGATTTAACTGAAATGTGGTTTGGGAAATTATGAACTGCCATTATACTGACAGAAAATGGCATAAAGATTATCTATTATTCAACAGATGGCTCTCCCATTTCTACTCTGCCAGATATTGATGTGTTGGCCCCCTTATTCCAATTAATGGAGTCACCACAGACATTTACCCACAAATGTTTAAGCAACCCGATTATAAATGGCATCCTTTAGCAGTAAACAAATTCCTTGCCACTACTAATGAGAAATCAAGATTTGCATGTCAATTCTGCAGTCAAACTTAGGGATTCACAGCACACGTGTAAAAGACTCGAAACAAAGCCCAGAAGCCAATCGGTCAGTGATCAAAGGGCGTTGTCCGGCAAACATGCCATCTGGGATGGAACACACAAACATCAATGAGTTGAATATAATAACAAGGATTAGAAACAACAGCCTTTAAAGCCCCAGAGGACAAGCAATCAGAATTCTGCCACCTCAATGAGCAGGACCACATCTAAATCACACAGGGGAAACTAAAAGAACACAGCAAAAAAGGCAGAAACCGCTCCGAGACGTTTGTTGTTCGCTTTTGGCCATGATAGATTGGACTGGCTCACAGCTGTGACTCAAGCTGCATCCAAAAACGACCAATAGACATCAGAGACCGTTTGGACACAAGAACCACCAGACAATCTCTTCTGATAAACAGGAATGGTTTCCTACATTCAGTAATCACTGGGGTTTAGTGTGATGGAGGATATTTATTTGTTTTCTATAGGTGCAATGATTGAGTGGGATTAAAAAGACACGCAGTGCATGTAGTTGAATGCAGACGCACATTATTGATGTGCTGGTGATGGAGGATCTGGGTTCACGCTGCCTCCTACTGGTTGAACGGAGATATTAGATTTTAAAAAAGGACAAGTAAATGCAAGTATCAGACAAATATGCAAATACTATTTTTAATCAACCTGTGCTTTAAAAAAAAAAAAAATTAAACTAAGGTAAACATACAGATTGAGCAAACTATACAAAGCAGTACAAATTATAAAAACAGACATATGTACAAGATCAAGCATTAAAATGCCATTTTAGTAACAACTTTCAATAACATCACAAACCTAATGACCTCATAAACCGAACCGATGAACGGTTTGTACTTAATCAGTTTTTAAAAACACTGATAGGGTCACTGCTATGTTTTGGTCAAGAATAACATGGTTTGTATAAACAACTGAACAGCCAAACGTACAATGGAAAACATGCATATACATGTAAATATACAAACATAAACACTTTATTTTGAAAGATTAAAATACAACATTAAATATTATTTACAACATTCAAAATATTACTTTTTTTTTCTCGGGTCATTTCAAAAACCTCTCCAATTTTTCCAGACTCACTGTGGGGATCAACGCCACTTCAAAGAAAACCCTGTAAAAAACAAAAAAAAAAGTAAAATAATAAATAACTTAGAATAATCAAATGCCACAATCTGGAGTATTTAAATATAAACAAACTGCTTCATTAGTCAAATGCTTTTAAGAAGTCAACATCTGCTGTAGGCAGACTAACATTAAATAATGCATGTCAAAATGCCAATTGGGTTTGGGAAGAGCTTCAAAACAACACAGCAGTCATGCCTCAGACTCAGATAAGCAAATAGAATCTAAATTTTCTAAAACATGAATTATGGCTAAACTTCATCCATCTAAACTTCTCAACTGAAGTATAATTTATGCCAAATGCTTTCTTTGCAAGGCTTGCCAACAAACTTTAAAAGCATATAATTTATTATATATATATATATATATAAAATAATAAAAACCATTCTAAATGGCAAACAACTCAGAAATGTTTAGACATAAACAGACATAGCAAGAAACCTTTAAGTCAAAGTGTTATTTGCAGGGCAGAGATAAGCCATGTCTTTGAACACTGCTGTATAGTATTTTGATGTTTAAAAAAAAACAAACAAAAAAAAAACATACTGAAAAACTAAAACTGTTCAGATGATAAAACACAGCAAGAACGCCATAGTTCAATGGAAAAAAAATACATTTAATAAAATAATTTTTACATTTAATAATAAAATAATAATTAAAAAAAAAAAAATCTATATGTTTAAGACTGAGATAACTGGAGGGAGTAAAATTAAACAAAGAACCTACTATTCTGGGGTGCGTTTCCCGAACAACGATGTTATTATAACTTGCTTATTAACCATCATAGTATGATGCATTGTTTTGGAAATGAACTAGCTAATCACGACTGTTTCCCGAACACAGTCACATCTCCATTGTTTAAACCATGTTAGTTCAACAACATGGGGCAACTGTTAATGACATCACACGCATGTGGTGGAGGAATAACTTATGTTATTTAACTGATTAGAGATCTCCAAGATGCTGCTGTATTGAACATGACACATATTGACTAATTTACTATTATTTGTTCACTGTCATTATGGTTTATTTGATCTTTGAATCATCGCGGGTTCCCTCTTACGTCATACTCTGGAATTCCCTTAGCTCTTTATGCACATGCGCACTTTTCAAAAACAGTGTTTCGAATGGACGTGCAAAAATTCATAATTAAAACGCATTTTATATTTAGATAACAAAGCATGTTAGTTTGCTTCTTGTGCCCAAGAGCATATTTATTAAAGCCTATATATCTTACCGACAAGAAACTATGCTTCTAACCACAGGTCCAAAGCTGTAGTTCTAACCACGTACATTTGTGACGTTGATTGCGAATGTTCGTTTAAACGATGCTTTCGGGAAACACCAAATCGTTGAACTGTGCTGGTAACGACGGAACTTGCGACCATCGTAGACTAACCATGCTTTTGGGAAATGCACCCCTGGTTGAAAGTGCAAAATTTTACCTGCATTGATGACTTACTTGTGTGCATACTTGCTCCTGATGACGGCGAGTTTACTGTCCAGCGGACTGAGGAGCATATTGTGAAGTTTTCTGACCATGGGTGCCAGATCCTCCACACTGTATCCAGAATGGAATTGCAAACACGGTGTCTAGAACCAGAAGTAAAACATCAGTCAAAAATTTCACACAAACACTGAAGCATAATTGTGAAGCCAGATATCTGTGAAGCTCGGAGGAGTCTAATGACGGTTACATAAAGGGATGTGAGACTTTAAGACTCCTGCCAAATATTTCATGATGTGAGAAGAAAATGCCCTCGAGCTGTCAATAATTTGAGGATATGATGGCAACAACATCCAGAGAGAATGTAAATGAATGCAAGAGTGTGTGTGCACTGTTTTTTTTTTTCAGGTAATTGAACTTCTTCATCTCTGACTTCTCTGTGGAGCCACATAGAAAGCAAACAAATTACTCAAACGTTGGTAAACAAAGTCCAGCTTTACTCTCATTAACCAAAATGCATCTGTCACAGTCTTAAAGGACAAACCAGTTCACTAGAGTGTGAATGTGTGTGTGCAAGGACAGAAATTAACATCCGTAATGAGTAGTTACCATCACAGAGCTGTTGTCAGCTTTAGCTCATTTAGTGCTATCAGAAGAGCACAGAATACCCAAATCACAGCACACTGTCAAACTCACTGTGAAAGTGTGTCTATGTGTGCATCACCAAGGAACGGTGGCATCTTGTGAAAATAAACGGTATAATTCATGAGCTCTGGGGCTTGTGCATACATTTTAAAAGCAAATATGTAAACACATACCCATCCTCCAAGATCCTTAGTAACCAGAGCGATGAGCAGACAGGCAGAGGCGAGCAAAGACGCTCTCACTGGCACAAACTCCATCTCCATCAGACTCAGCTCACAAATAAAGCGCGCCAGAGTCAGTATGTCCATACCTGCATTCACACACTGCCAGGAGACAAGACGGTTAATCATCACACACACACACACACACACACACACACACCACAATGAGCATCCATACACTGACAAACTGCAGAGAGGTGAAGTAAAACAAGTAAAGTTTTATACACATACATACACAGAGCCGGTGGCAATGCCAATACCCTCAGGCCATGCAAAAAAAAAGTACACAAACCTCATCCAACCTTTTGCAGTTTTCATTCTGGGCAAATTCAGATCACAATTACTAAAGGAAGTGCTTCAGTGAGCCATAGTATGAAAGGATTAAAATGCAAACATCTACATGTAAATTCTTACTAGCTTGACTCTTCAGTGTTGTATTTTTTGAAGTGACATTTCATCCAAACTATTTTTTTCCCTCATCCTCAAGTTGTTCTAATGCCATGTGCTGTTTTTTTTTGTGCATAAAAGGACAATTTTCTTTCAGCAGCTCTTATACATAAACCAACTGCTGTTGAGCTCCAAAGAAACTAATAAATATATTTTAAAAAATTAAATAAAATGTAAAATACATTAGGCTGTTACTGTCATTTTGGAGCAACTCTGGAGTAACTGTCTGATATGAAGAGAGAAAAAAAAAAAAAGTAGTTACATTTTTGATGTCATGATAAATGTAAATAAAAAAAATAAACCTTAAATAATAATATTACCAAACTTTTGAATGGTAGTGTAAGTTCTAAAAAGGTTTAGAACAATATGAAGATGGGAAAAAAGTAAGTAAATTATCACTATCAATTAACAGTCAAAAAAAGTTGAGCTTATCTACCGTGCCCTAATTGCTTTAAAAAGAAATAATAATAAAATAATAATAATAAAAACACACACACACACACACTTGTATAAAGTCCCTAGATAAAAGCTTTGGCATGCATAAGTGTAAGTGATCCGTTTTGCCTGCATGTTGTAATTGCTTTTCTTCAGAAAACTAAGACACCAATTAAAAAGGGCTTTATTTTTATTGTGTTATTCTCTTAGTTAATGTTCTTATAACTGAATATAATGGCATTATTTGTCAATGTGTATTTAAGAAGCTAATTTCTTTGTAGAAAGAAAAATTAGAAAAACCAGCCATTCTGCCAGCAAATAAAAACACACAAAAGAAGACATTGTTAAATCACAGAGCTTTAACTAAAGCTCAATTAAATCAGCTGCTGAAAATGAGAATAGATCTGACAGCAGCAAACAGCAAAAACCCAACAGCTGGTCACACACACACACACACACACACACACACACAGATTATTCCTCAGGGAATACAAAGGAAACAAAGAGGTCACACCTGACAAACACAAAGACATTCAATGCTACTCTGCACGGTCTTTCTTTATGACTTTGACAAACACACAAACACTTGATGTCAACCCTGGTGTATGTTAGCTGACTCCAAAGGAGTTCCAATTGTCTCTTCAGTAAGAGTATATGCATGTGTTGTCTCTCACCTTGGCGTAGCGACGGAGGAAGCGGTATGGAACCGGAATATTGATGTCAAAGTTCAGTGCCTGCAGGATGCTGATTTCCATGGCAATGAGCTGAGAACGCTTGTAGGCATCATCACAAATATATAAGAAATCATCCACGCAAGGAGGAGCTCGCTCCTGTGAGGATACACCAGAGTTGATGGGTAACAACTGACAAATTGCACAGTATTCAGTTTTTTTTTTTCTTTTTTAGAATGCAATTTGTATATTGTGCAAAAATACAGCACACTGTGCAGTTACTGCTGCCCACATGCAAAGTCAACTTGCCTTTCTTAGTCTAGTGAGAGGGATGTGATTTTCAATATCCCTTTTAGACACATTTGATCAAAATGGGCAAAATGCATTTTTACAAAATTGCATTTACTACAAAAATGCACAACAAAGAACTAAATTAGAATAAAAAAAATATGCACATATATATACACACACACACATATATATATATATATATATATATATGTATTTACATATATATATACATACAGCATCCAAAATAAAAGTTTACATTGTGTGTGTGTTCTATGTATATTATGAATGTATAAATATACACATATACCATATATATTTTGAAGCTATATCCTTGTATATATTTATATATTTTTTTTATATTTTTAATATACAACTTTTCTTCTTGCATTATTCTGGATAAAATTATAATTTTTATAGGTTTTGAAAGAACCTGGATTTAGCCCTTAAGTGCACACTTTTAATGAATAACTATATTTCTATTAGGGTTTGTGTGCACGTGTGAGATAATGCCTGAATCACCAAGTCCTTGAATAATTACGACCAAGCCCAGAAAAGTGCAAGTCTAAAGGAATGGCTTTCAGCCATCATAAGAAAGCATATGTCTTACCTCAAATTTAGAAGCAATGAGCATGGCAGTGGAACCAATGAGCTGTAAAGACTCCCGTTTGGCCTGGCTCACAGCCAGATAATGATCCGTCATTTTCACAGCCAGGTACAGAGTCTCATGATTCAGCTCGAAATTCTCCTGCAGAATATAGAGCAAAAATAAAGCCACATCAGTGCTTAAGCCAACAACGTTTTACAAGACTTATCAAAACAGCACATTTGAAATTAAGCCAAACACTCACTTACCTGGACCTCTACCAGCCAGTCCACCAGAATCGCTCTCATATTGCTGTTTAGATTTAGCTGATCAGCCATGTAGTCATGCAAGACAAACTTTTCCTGAAAATAAAAAAAAATACAACTCATTAGTTTGATGTTGTCTGTTCCTCGATTTGCTAGATCATTAACGAGCTCACTACTAAACCAACCTCTCTGCTCTTGAGGTAGTCAAAAATATTTTTGGCATACTCCACTGTATGTGTAGAGTCACTGAGATGCTCTGAATCAATGTCAAACTCAGGAGGGATCTGAAAGACAGAAAAAAGACAAACAATGTTGTTTGTGTTTATAAATCTGTAAACAAGAAAAAAAAAACTCTAAATTTGATAATCCCCAAAACAATAAAGAATTAGCCCAGCAGGAAGAATGTAATGAGTGATCTTTAATTACATTAGCATTCATTTGAATGCATTTTCTCATTTCTGCTTCCACGTTTAATGCCATAAGTCTGTGGGGGTCTCTTTTTGGCAATAAACAGCTCCAACTGTTTAAACACCTCAGAACAAGTGGACATTTACATTCTCATATATATTCATATTCATGTCAAATCTGTCATGGTTTAATAAATATCCTGGTCTTAATATGCATGGAACCAGTTCAGCAGACCTAGGCCATACCTCTGGAGGCAGTAGGTGTGAAGGAACTGTAGCTTTACAAGACGGTTCTTCCAGTTTCTCAATATTAGACTCCACATTCTTCAGTTCCTCTAACTTTTCTTCTGAATTGATCACAGAAGATCTGAGAGAAGAAAAGATAAGCAATCTGCATATTCTGGGCCAACCATCTCAACACAACACCTCAATGTAAGGTAGGGTAAAGCCAATAAAACATGACTTACTTTAAGTTGATATTATTCTTAGAAAGTACAGAGACCTTCTTCTGCAACTTCTTGGCAGGATCTTTCTTCTTGATGGGGTTGCTCAGCTCAATCTTGTGCGCCTTTTAACAAAAGTGAATTTTAAGAGTTTTAAAGAGCGGATTTTCACAAAAAACACAATCTGCTGACATTGTTAAAATAAACATGAGACGCACCAAATCAACCAAATTGATCTGAGAGAATGAATTGAAGGTGTTAGACAACAGCGAATAGAGCCATCATTATAATTTGCATATGAGACCTGGAAACCAGACCCACCAAAGGAGTACCCATCTGAGTTAATAAAGGTGAGATCTCCTGCTTTTGTGTAACATTACAGTCATTCATTTACTGCTAGAGCATGAATGGGATTTCAATGAACTCACAAGACATGCAAAATCTGTGCTGATTTGCATCATTTAAGCACACTCCTAGTGTTAGTGGGGTTACAAGATAGAAGCTTAACACTTACTGGTTTGACATCATCAGAATCAAACAGAGGGGCCAAAAAACACTGAGAGACAGCCTAGTCAGGCAACACGAAAGCAATGAAACTGTGGTGCATTTAATGTTACACAAAAGCATGTAAAACAAAAAAGCACCCTTACGTTAGTGATGTCCACAAAAGCAGTTCTTTTCTTAGGGGCTCCTTGGGGAGGAGAAGATGACCGCTTGGTCTGAGGGCCATCCTGCTTAAACACATCAATACGATATTGATCAGATCAACAACAATCAAATCAGCAAAGGTCTATTTTCACAGTCTAATCTCGTTGTATACCTGGTTCTCCAGTCCTTTGGTGTGAAGTTTGGGGATTTTACTCATTGTGGGCTTCTTTCCTCTTGAAAACGGCATCTTGCAGTTCTTCTGATCCTTCACAGTTATATCCTATTTCAAATGTGAAATATACAAAAGGATATATAAGGAAAACCAAAGATCACGATGCACTTGTGATACTTAGTCAGTGCACACTTCCATCAAACACACATACTCGTTGTGCTCCACAATGTTAAGTTACTAAACTTTCAAACAAAGCTTGGTTTTAAATTGTTTTGACCGAAGGAAGCGTCAAGTCCGTCGTTAAACAACAACACGCAAGCTACTGTTTCGTTTAGTTTTGTGACAAATTTCAAAACTGCGCAAAAACGATCTTACCTTTTCACGATACGCTGAACGACCTCAATAAAAGCAGGAAAATATTTTGAAACAGAATATGTGCAAACATCCACAAAAAGTACAATGAAAAGCTATCAGGACTGAATCAGATACACCGCACTACAGTCTGCACGCGTCCAAAACTACACGCAGCGATTTGATTGGCCGACTGCACCTCGCTGTAGACCAATGCGCGTCGAGCTAGGATGCCGTTGTTAAGGGGCGTGACAATAGAATTTTCAAAAACACCGTAGCAACCAATAGTAACAGAGCTCGCCTTCCTTTGGCTTTTGAGTAAGCAGACGTTGAGAGGCATGTGTTTATTAATAACACAAACAGAGGTTCTGTGTATTAGATAAAATAATTTGAATAATGTTACATAACTGCTTCGCATATTGTGAACATTATTTATATTATTGCCTTCACAATGAAGCCACACCTCCCAGCCACCCACATTCACACTCTCAGTGCAAGTCACACACAGGAAATCAGCATAGTCTGCAAACTGCTTGTGGCCCCATCATTCACATACTCAGGTCTGTCAAGACGAACTTGTTTGACTGATATCCCTCAACAAGGTATGGAGGAAAAAAAGTTATTTTTACCAGTGTATGAAGAGGTGAATTTATTTAGTCAACTATTATCATTTATATTATTAAATTAATTTATATGTTTTCCTAAATACATTTTATTAAATCTATTTTTTACTTTATATGATATTTTCCCTTTTTATTTTGCCCTCTTGTTTGTTAGCAATAGAAAGTTATTATATGCAAGATGGATTCAGTTGTATCTCAGAGGCCTACTATAAAATATGGGCATGAAAATCATATCAGACATTTCTTTCTTTCTTTTTTTTTTATATTAAGTGACATCTGTTAAGGATAAGATGTCTTTCATAATCTGAACATCATTTTTTGCTCTTTGTTCTACAACCAAAAAGTCATTTTTAAAGTGTTTTGTACATGCTTTTACTTCTCAATATCTTTTAGCAATACCAGGAAATATGATCAATCACTCCTTCTACAGTTTTCATTTAATGGAGGGTTTGATGTCAAAGAGCATTGCATTTTCTTGGACCAGTTTGATAACACATTTAATTACTGCTTAGAAAATTTCCATCATCTGTGGTTTATAACAATCTCATTTGAGTGTTAATCTCATGTTTCCTTTGAAAATGTCAAAGTATTATAATACATAAACAATAAAACCAAAGACTTTTCAAGGTCATGTCCTCCACAACACTGCCCAGGAGACCTTTTATTTCCAATTCTCTTTAAATGACTACTCAAAATCTAACTTGAGCTGACTACAGCTAACAGGTTATGCATGTGTTGTAGCATTCATTGCCAAATTAAATAAATATGTGGGTGCTGCCACTGACTCAAAGTGCTTTACAAGTGTTAGCCTGAGCTGATGTTTATCGGAGCTTAAACAGACATCCTCTCACAAGCCTCTTTTCTGTTTCTCTTCACACTCATAAGGCAACCTTTGTTTCGTTGGGTAAAGGTTTGCTTTATGATCTAGAAATTATCTTTCATATCAGTCTTAATTATTAAGAGAAAGTCTGCAGAAAAATGTAAACTGAAACATCTACCCTCATACTTTTAACCTTCCTGTCAGTCACATGACCTAGTTCCTGTAAGAGCAATTCTCTGATCACTTGCGGTTTTCAGTTCTTTTTCCGCTCATTTGAGACTCGCTTTTCGTTCGTTGTTCTTGGATTAATTTAGTTGGTCAAATATTAGATTTTTGATTTTAAATGTACTTTTCATTGCTTATTGTCATTCCTGAACTTTAATATCACCATTATTAAATTTTCAGCTCTCAGGATGTACTAGACAAACACTTTACAAGTTAATGTTATAGGGATAAAATAAGGTTATGGGGTGTGACCATACACACCATCACAGCTTTCAAAAAAAAAAAAACAGTGATTCCTTTGTCCTTAGCGATAATTGAATAATATCATGTACCTCAAGAGGATTGCTCAATCCTGCACTTGAAGATCTACCTCCAAAGAATCACAGCATTCTGTTTCACTTGAAAATCATTGGCAGGTGTGTTAGAAAAGAGTTGGAACAAAATGATGTCTCCTGGAGCATTATTAGGCAACCCTACGCTAGAATATCAATGAACTTCTGTTAGCCTGTTGTCCTGAGATACAAAATAAATTTTATCATAGCTCAAAAAAACTAACATATATTATTGTTCAGGATGCAAAGATTTTAAAATTGACTCATATTGATAAGTCAGTAATTATTTGTCAAAAAAATTAGAATTTTGTGCAATAATTATTAACCTTAAATTATATCTTGTTCTATGTCTTTTTCAGATGATTAATGAGGATTGGCTGTGCAGCTCATTAAAGCTATGTGATCTAATCACCACTTCAGAATCTGCTCACTCTGATGTAAGAAAGACATTTTAACAGTGGTATAAAAGTATATTAAAGCATGCAAGTACAGTAAATACTTTACAGTTATAGTTTTTATTCTCTTCTAAATTAGTTTACATATATTTAACACCATAGAAAAACAGCTAAAATGTAAAAGTATAAATTGTTCACTAAATAAACTGTATTGGCAACCAGCTGGAAGTCAAGTATTTAATTTTTTCTGTTATGACCTTCTCAGGACTCTGGGCAGGTAGTAATCAACAGTGGTTCATACCCACCACCTGCTTATAACCTATCATCAATCCAACACACTTTGGAAACATACAGCCATTTGCTGGATGTAACATTAGAACAGAACTTAGAGCCCATTCAACACTTTGCACAGATGACTGCCAAAACTATTATAGATTCAGCCATCGGAATCAGAGACCAAAGAGAATCCATCAAACTAAGAGGGGACAACGTTGAGATGCTGGCTGAAGAGTTGACCTTACAAGTCTGCTGCAAAGCATTGGAGGAAATGGAGAGGCATCATTATTCTGATGATCTATCATCCAAAAGTGTGAATGATAAAGAGGGGACTTATGGAAATGCAGGGTATAACTGTGACAAACACACACCTGAAATGGAAACAGACAACAAGATGGAAGAATATGATGACACCTCTAACACAGTATATGCTACTTCATTGAAAAGCATGGCTAGTCTGGGCTCTATCGAGTACCCTGATGCTCCTCCAAGCACCCCTTTACTTCCAGAGATGATCAGGAGTCGATCCAGTTTCACAAGGAAGCTCAAAGGAGGACTGGCTAAAGAGTTCCTTCCTTCACCCCCTCCACCGACCCCCAAAGACCACATGCAACCATTAGTGGAGAACCAAGTGATAGAAGCATCCGCTGACTTCATGGTGAGACTGATACGCTCACTTTCACTAGAGTGCTGTCGAAATGAAGCTCTGGAAGAAGACGAGAACGGAGAAGTTAATGATGGTGGACTCAAGAATGATGTTCCTGGGCTAACTGACTGTGCAGCTCAGATTTCTGCAGATATCCTTCATTTTATCACCAGAAATGAGATAGAATTAAAGAACGATGGCTGTGTGCAAAGCATTGCTGACCAACTAGCGAGTGAAATTGTCACAACGTCTCTAGCAGAGGTGATGGTGAGAGAAGAAAGGACGGTTTTGGAAGAAGAAATGACTTCACACTCAACATATAACGTAGATGTGGATCCAGAATCAAGGTCTAAGATCTCTGCAAGAGACGGAGTGAAAGTTTTAGCTAGTGAGCTAATCATTAATGCTGTGGTTCAAGCTTTTGCTAAGCTAGGGCAGGGTGTGTTTAAACATGGAAGCCAGCCATATCTTTTGGGCCAAGCTGTAGAACCGCAGCCATGGGAAAAAGAGAGATATTCAAACACAGTGTGTAAAGACTCAATCAACTCCCACAAAGCCAAACCCCTCAGATGTTGCAGCGATAAATCAGAACTGAACCCTTATACAGATGACGCCATAAAAGTGAAATCATTGGTAGACAGATTTGCCAACAACTTTGCAGAAGACGTGCTTCAGCATTCTGTGCGTGACACTTCCAGCTTACTGTTTAACTATAAGCAATCTCAGGGAGCAGAATTGGGCCCAGAGAAAGATGTTAAACCATGGGTAATTAAGATGTGTGCTGGGGAAAGTCCTATCCAGGAACTGAAGTGTGCTCTACTCTGGGCCGTAGCTTCTCAGAAAGGGTCTAAAGCACTTCAGTTCGAGCTACCAGACAAAAACCTTCAACAAAAGGTACAGAATATTACACTTTTCAAAGACTGACTTTTATATAACCTAATAAAGAAAAATGTGCCTGTTCATTACACTATTTGCTTTGAAGCCATTTACAGCAAGGACAATAACTATAATGATTGCTATAACGTTTTAAACATCCACACCACAGCTGTAACAATAATGATGAATAACAGAGAAATAATTACTTTGGAATCACTTTTTTTTCAACTCATGAACAATAAAAATAATGACAGCCAAACCATCCGATTTTAAATAGCTTGAGGATTTAAAGCAGCAGATGACATAAATATACTGTGTGATTATAAAGTATGTTAGCCCACATTGGTGTGTATATTAATATAATCGTTCTTGGTAAGAAAAATATTTTGCTATGATGTGAAATTCTCTATTCTCATACAATTAGAATGCATATTAAAATGTAAAGCTTATCATTATGGTTCTTGGTTTGAATAGGCTTTTACGCTGTATTTTTTAGGGTGAGTGGTAACATTGACTAGAGTTTTAATTTTACACATGCATTTATATTGAAAATTTAATTTTATTTGTTCAATATTATTATGATAGCAACACTCAACTGTTCTGAGCATTTTAATATATTTTTTATTTTTTTGTTTTTGTTTGTTTGTTTGTTTAAATAATTGTAAGCATTTTAATAAAAAAAAGTAAGGAGAATAAAACATTTTATCCTAAAATCATATAAAATTTAATTTGATCGGGCGCACTGGACCTAAGATAACTTCCGGTTTATGTTTGTTTAGCAGTCTGGTTAGTGTCGTGGGATACAAACGCAGCTAATAATGAATAAGGAATAAAGTTGGTCTCGGGTTATTGTGCTGTGAGATGTTTTTTCCAAACATTTATTTATTTGTGGCGACTTGCCACAATATAAAAACCGACCGATTTTCCAAAAGACTTCGCTGAATGAACATGCGCACGTAATGCACGTTTAAAAATCAAACCGAGGCGTGGGTGTTTTTATATTACTGTATTACTGAAGGAAGACTGCCTTTAGAAAATCTCTTTTTCATTTCATCCTGCATATAAGGCAGCGTTTGTAAGCTCAGAGCTGCTTTGTCTACAGCCGTTACCGGGGGAAACCTCTCGTTTGTCGTTCTTAAAGCACACCCTGCTGGCAGAGAATGCATTTGCATTTTTAATAAATCCGTCTGATTTATGCAGCGAACATATTTCGCTTGATATCAAAAAATGAATCTACACTAGAAGGATTTAGCTGTTTTCATTCATTCTATTTGGATGTCCACCGGAAGTTAAGTTAGGGCCACAAAAGCAAGCATGCGCAGTAACGTTTGTTTATGTTGTCGTTGAAACCGTCTATATGCTAACAATTTGCCTTGGATGGAGAAACCTTATTGCGAATCCCAGAATTGAAATTTTATCCTATTTTAATAACTCACATTGTTAGAACTCACCCAATTTTGCAACTAATCTAGTTGCTGAGATATCAGATAATACCTTTGAATTTATTAACATTAGTCTGAATTCATATTGGAAACTAATTTGACTTGTTTTTGTATCTGTATTAAACACCCAGTCAATCATATTTTAGCAGCATAATTAAACAAAATCAGACAAAGGAAACATTTTAGCACAAATAAAATGATTTAATAAATACAATAACAGTAACAATAGCTCAACAATTAATATGCATTGAGTTTGCAGTAGAAATTAATGCGGAAGCTTATTCATAAATTAAATCAAAATCCAGAAGTGAACTCAATTGATTTTTCATTCTGAAAAGTCCTTTCTTGTAAATCGTTTTGAATCATTTTCAAGTTGTTAAACTGACTCACCACATTTTAAAATAATCTTAGTTGCCCTTTCATACAATAGCTTCAAGCTTATTACAAGAATATAAGGAAGCACTAATTATTTGATGGCATTCATTATACTACCCATACAAGCTGAAAAGCTTTAAAAGAACCAATCATTATAATTAAAATCCTCACAATGAATTCTATCATTTTGATAATAAAATAATTGTATTGGTTTTTTATAACTTTCCCGTATAGCTTTGCCGACTCTCTCGGAGCGCCTGTCTGAATGGCTGGACGGTGGGTGCTTTGATGACTTCTCTCGAAGATCTTTGTGACATGAAGCAAGAGACCAGCAGAGGGCTCTATAAGAGCTCTGATTCTCTCCTGGAGCATCTGCAGCACCTGATTGTTAATGTGCGTTTAAACTGATCTTGAAGTTGTACCATTGCAGAACTGGTCAGTGATCCATGCAACACCCCCTGAAATAAAGACGGAAAACGGCAGACATTTATCTTCATCCACGCAATCTTTCACATCCCAAACATTAATAAAAGGAGACAAAATCATAACAAAGCATACGCAGTTATAATCAATTTCACTCTGACCCATACAAAATTAGCCCTTAAAGACGAAACAGCTGCATGCGTGCTGTCTGTTTATACCGAAATAAGATCTGCTCTCCCGGTCCAAGCGCTCAAACCACAGGCATTATTAGGTAAGCGGAAATCTGACTACAAATCAGCTTTGGAAGTTACTACCGCCCAAAACACACTGACACATTCTTGACCAAAGATTCTTTATGCTGTATGTCCCCCTGTTGTTATTTTTCAAAAATATGTCAATAAAGTGTGTCTGAAAATGATAAAGTGTGAATGCTGTACTGTGGAAGTTGTTTTATGATGGAGCTGCGCAGGGCTTTGCGGGGTGTGTAAAAAGCAGGACTATTTTACTGCATCCCATTAATACTCCCCAAGCACTGATACCTAACATGGCAGGAATGCGTTTTAGTGAAAACCTGCATCCCACTCACTCCCACTCTTGGCGACCACAGCTTGAAAATCAGGGACATGCACACAAAATCACACATGCTCAGTCTTTGACCCTGTGCCTCGCTCTATCAGTCTCCCAGACACGCTCCTTCTTTCACTCTCTCTCTCCCGCACTCACACACACACATGCATATTCTCATACACAAGGGGGACTGACTTCACAGCTGCAGTGTCAGTGAAGACACAATGGCTTTCAGTCCAGCCTGTTATATGCATCTGGAGAAGTGTTTGTTCCAATGTCTGAGGAAACCTCGTTGCCAAAAATGAGAGTCTGCGAAAAAAACGTGCATGAGGAAAAAAGATAGCAGGAAAAGGGAGTGGGGAAGAGAGAGAAGGGACGAAGTGATTGCAACAGAGCTGACACATACAGAGTCAAATGGATCATGGGGGTTCTGGAAAATCTCCCAACACCCCCCACCCTTTTCCCCAAGCTATGACGCATCGATTTATTCTCTACAATGAGAGCCAGACACATGTAAAGGAATTCCTTACACTAAACAGGCCTCATAGACTTAATGTACTCATATATTTTCTATTCATATCGGTCAAGCCTAGCAAAGCACTGAAGCGCTGCGACTTAAGTCAACAGGGATGGAGAGCAATCCTTCATATTTGTATGATCAAACAGGCTGTAAAGGAGCCGGCGGAGAAGGGAGACTGCATAAAAGACTAAATAAATTAAAATAAAATGAGTATGATACGTTTAACGTGTTTGCTCTGGAGAATAGGGATGTGTGTGCAGGTTTATGGAGTTTTCTAGGCCCTATCTATCATAATGATAAGGTCATTGTGTGTAAAGCACGACATTGTCTCTGTGGTCTGCAGTGTAATGTGATACAGTGTGTGTCACACTATATTAAAAGGATAGTTCACTTAAAAACCAAAAACTCTGTCATTTATTCACCCTCCTATAGTTTCAGAAATTGCTTGCTTTCTGAAAAAAAGAAATTATGATTTTCTGAAAATTGTCTCAAAAGGGTTCCTGACACTCATTGCATGGACAAAAGACTTTTGGTCATCTTGTCCCATAAAATTCCTATCTACAATGTTTTTTACTGAGGGGTTTATTGACAGTATATTATTTGCCTAATATTTTATTCCTTAAAAAAGTATATTTCTAGATGATGAAAGTATTCTAACTGATGGAGTGAAAAAATTCTAGTACGTCAGCAAAAAAGAAACGCAAATATTGGACCTGGCTTTAATCAATGTTCAGATTTATGTTCAGCAGGAAACGTATGCAAATTGGTGCATATTTAATTAGATAATGTCTTGCTTGCCTACTTATGCCAAACATTTCAGAAATCTTGCAATGCAAAATCTTGATGTATTTTGATTATGTATAGCTCAGCATGTACAACTGTGTCTTACTTTTTAGATTCACTGATAAATGGCACCAGTTTCCCTTTTATATAACTGACTTTACAAAGTTAAGACCAGTCTTGAAGAAAAAATAAAAAACTACAGTAGTTAATTCAACCAGCACCAGCATTTTTTCCTGTTGACAGTATGGCACTGCTAGAAATTATTTGACAGTCAGTAGCAGACAAGAGAGATCTGGCCCTGAGCAGATGTCTCAAATATACAGTGGGTACAGAAAGTATTCAGACCCCCTTAAATTTTTCACTTTTTCTTATATTGTAGCCATTTGATAAAATCAAAATCAGTTCTTTTTTTCCTCATTAGTGTACACACAGCACCCCATATTGACAGAAAAACACAGAATTGTTGACCTTTTTGCAGATTTATTAAAAAAGAAAAGCTGAAATATCACATGGTCCTAAGTATTCAGACCCTTTGGAGTGACACTTGAGATGGTTCTACGCCTTCATTTGAGTCCAGCTGTGTTTGATTTATACTGATTGGACTTGATTAGGAAAGCCACACACTATATAAGACCTTACAGCTCACAATGCATATCAGAGCAAATGAGAATCATGAGGTCAAAGGAACTGCCTGAAGAGC
>JAUCMS010000127.1:207778-239273 GCA_032357445.1 Enteromius radiatus | reverse complement strand
AGCAAAGGGTCTGAATACTTAGGACCATGTGATATTTCAGTTTTTCTTTTTTAATAAATCTGCAAAAATGTAAACAATCAATATGGAGTGCTGTGTGTACATTAATGAGGGACAAAATAGAACTTAAATGCTTTTAGCAAATGGCTGCAATATAATAAAAAGTGAAACATTTAAGTTTTTAATACTTTCTGTACCCACTATATTAATTCCTTAGCCCTTTTACTGCACTTCCATACAGAGACCAGCGATGATCTCCAGTTAGGTGTGAGCATCAGTCTGGTTGATTTCTCCGGCTGACCACAGGCCTCAACCAACCAAACATCTAACATCAGACATCTGTCTTCCATCTCCACTAGATGCTAGTATAGACAAACATACGCTCCAGCTCACACACGATGCTCGTCTCCTGCTGTTTAAGGCTAAAACAGACAGAAAGGCTGCAGATATATTTACAGTGTGTTGAGAGGACTGATGTTTCATGTCCCTTCAGTTTTACTGTGGACCGTTTATCTCAAGACGACTGGAATGTTCAAAACGAATGAAGAATGCAAGTGATAAATGTAATTTATTAGACGTACTCAATGTCTTTCATCTTCAGTGGTTTTAGTCAGATGTACACAGATCATTCTAGGTCATCTTTCTTTTTTTTCTTAATATATTTTACCTTTACACTAATAAGGCTTTGCTAAGTAAGTAAAGGTCATGAAAGCATATCCCCTGCATTTGTCATTTTGTCTATCTCAGTCACAGCCCACAAGCAATTCAGTTTGCTTATATTTAAAGCCCAGGTTTAACATTCATTTTTAAGACTAACAACAAATGAAACATTATATATTATATCTAAAAAATTTTATAGCCTAAAGGTTTTACCCTGTTCAATAACATCTTAAACCAAAGATGGTTTATAGTTATAGAGGGGTTTATTTAAAAAACTTGAAGAAAAGCAAACCAGCGTAGGCTATTTAAACCAAGCATTTTTAACCAGGGGGACAGGTCCACCAGGGGGCCCCAGCAAACTTCCAAGGGGGCCTCAAGATTACTTAAAATGATTTTTAAAAAAAAGACAACAACAACACATCAACATTTCATGTTTTAATTTACACCCCCCTTTCTTTTTAATGTATGTATTAGTATTAGTATTATTATTATTATTATTATTAGGCTATTATTATTATTAGGCCTATTTAATTTTTTAAGCAGAAAGGGTTCGCAATTCATTAATATGCTAAATCATTCATTCATCAATAATCTGAAGAACCTTTTACTTCATGGAACCAGATATAAGTGAATATTGTCACTTTTAGTGAAACGTTCACTAGCAGCGCTCACAACAGGCCTATAACGTAATAAATAAATAACTGACGCCGAGTGCTTTCTTCCTTAAACCAGGCGTGATGAAAATAGGGTTCGCTGTTACAGTGTTTTTTACGGTAACCTGCTGTCTTTAAGATGAGTTGATCGATGATTCCAGATTAGGCTTTTTTGTTTTTAGGAAAAGAGATGTTTTAAGAAAATATTTGAAAACTTCCAAAGATCCGATTAGGAGCATTCTTAAGAACTTCCTACAATTAGGCTTTAATCTTAACTTATTTCTTGAAAAAAATGCCAGTTTTAAAAAGCGCAACTTAGACCTTAAAATGCTATGTAAATGACTAAAATCTTATAGCTCCTGGGTATATGCACATTTTTAATAGTTTTTAAAAGTTTGTAGGCCTATTATAAAGGAAACAAACAAACAAACAAACGTATATTTAATTCTCACCTATTAAATCATAAACAACTTTTGAAGTCCTGCGGTCTTGAATAATGTAATAGTCAACTGGGGTCCTTGACTCAAAAATGATGGGAACCATTGGTTTCTTTAGTATGAGAGAATTTTAGGCTTTTCTGTAATATCAGGTTGTGAAAGTTTGACATCTAGTAGCTATATGATGAAGTATATTTAAAAATATTCATTTATTCATATTGCAGATGTTCTCAGTGAGATATCTAGTGTGAGGAAAAGCGTTAATGAAGTCATTAGTTAAGTGTGCCTTGAAACACTCTCGAGACTCAACCCCTTCAGCGTCCACACACACACACACACACACACACACACAAACCAAGTCCTCCAGCATTAGTGAGTGCATGTGAGTGTGGGACAGACTTCACCCTCCCACGGCCGATCTGCGCCAACAAGAAGGAGTTTATTCACCGTCCCGTTGCTGATTCTTATTTGTTTGTCACTAACCGCGTATCTAATCACGTCTTAGGAATGCCATGGCTACTCAGAACAACCAGGATTACTTCAGGTCTGTCAGCAGCGAGTCCACCACATACATGATGGTTCCGGCGAACAGCCGCGGACGAGACTCGCCGTCAAAGTTATGGATCGCGATGGTGGTGATAGTGGTGGTCGTGCTGCAGATCGCATCGACCACAGGACTCTTTGTCTACTTAAACATGTCTTTATCGCAGGTAAGCTGAACTTTTAAACTGCACTGGTTATATTCTTGTCGCAGAGGCCGTGACTTTAAACTTGGCGAGCTTCGTGCATGTATTTTTGGGCATCACAGGCGCGTTCGGGGCGACGGTGCGTTCAAAACACAGCGCACTGCCTAGACAGCATGTTTAGGGTTTCCCGTGACCCTGATGCCGCAAAATGATGTCAACGTAGGTAGCTGACTAAGGTTTTAGACGCGGTTTACAGCTGAGGAAAACTTTTTCAAGTTGCAGATGCAATATCAGTTTATATTCCAAGAGACATAGGGAAAGCTATCAGGAGAGACTGGGATGGGAAAATGGTTTGATTCTTGCCATTTAATCTGATCATTTGTTGTTTTGTAGGGATTGACGCGTTAAAGGCTTGCACACAATATCAACATCATTATTCACATTTCACATTTAATGTGTTCTTGTGGATAATCTTATGGAAAATAATTAAATAACAATAAATTGTTTAAAAAAAGACTAAACAAATAAAGTATTATTATTACTTTGACTACTAAACATAAAATAAAATAAATAATAAAATAATAAATATTATAATAAATAATAAAGACATTTATTTTTTAAAATAATTTAATAAAAGTTAAATGCAACAAATGTCTAAATATTTCTAAAAACAATGTGAATAGTATCAGATTATTAACAGAAATAATTAATTTTGCAAAACTGCACACAGCATATGATTGCCCAATCAAAACAAGGAACAAGGAAGTCCTAATGCTTTGCAATATTGTATTTACTGCCTTGTCTGGATGTCATAATTCAGCATAATAAAAAGATAACAACACGTGTGTTATGAAAACACCGTGAAATGCAACACGCAATCATCAAAATGTTAAGATTTTTTGACAAGTATAATTTTGAAAACGACTAATATACTCGCAGTGGTGCAGCATATCTATTATGCGCTGCCTTTTTGTGATGAATTAATGCGTTTAACCATACTCTGACCTATATCTATGAAAGATAATCATGTTGAAAAACCTAGGAAGAGAGGTTGGGTTCTGAAAACCTGGTTAAATATTAATAAACATTAAAAAAGTAAAATATGAAATATATATATTAAGTTGCTAACAATGCTGTGATACTCTCGATATAAAATGCCCTTCGATCAGCAAAGCCTGTAAAATGATACCACTTGAAAAAAAGGGTTTGTTTCAAACAAACTCTCTACCAAAAAGAAAGTGAGGTTAATTCACGGTCACACTGTGAGACTATAAACACAACAGGGAGGATAACAGCAGAAGCTCCCACGCAAGCTGTCACCACTGAATTCAAACAGAGTTACGGCTGACCTATTTATAAGTAACTACGATTGACAAAATCCCTTTAGTTTAGGTGTCGGACGAAGCTGGAAGGTGGTGCTGGGTCATGGTACTATATGATATCTGCTTTTGGGAAAGCAGTTTGCAGTTCAGTCCAGCTCCAATCTCCTTTTCCCTCAACTGACATTGGTATACATGTAGTTGTAGACAGGCCTCTCATCAACAATACCAGAAATTCACTGTAAAGCAATACCCTGCAAGCAAATATGTGTCTCCTCTCGGCTCCCCATGGCAAACCTCCTGTGACATTTTCCATTGCCAAGATCCACAACGTCTCAGTCTCTCACCCTCTTGTTTTCCCCTCTCCTTCATGTTCAGCCTTTATTCTTATTCAATTTACTTCTGTCTTTCCTTCTGGTTTTCACTGTAATATTATGTTTTTTATGTAGAACGTATAATTATAGCTAATTGTGGCTGCTTTTCTCTGATAATTCTTTGCGGATTCAAGTTACGTTATGTTTGCCAGGTCCAAAGAAGGCATGGATAGTTTCCACTGTTACACAGACTGGTTCAACCTTAAATACAAAACCGACAAAAGACAAAGCTCTGGATAAATTTGACCTATGCAAAGTGACTTTGAGATATTTAAGACTTTTTATTTGTTGTCCTGCAATTAAATTGATTAGAGAGCACAGAGCAGGTTTTTATTTCTGTCGTTCCACAATAAATTAAACTAGGCCAAGCAATGATTCACTTCTCTGTATAAATCTTGTGTAATGCAGAGTTTTCTAATAAATTTGAGAACGGTTTAAAATATCTCCCGTCCTATTCCCGGAGGCCCTGGTTATGATGAAGTTTCAGGCATACATGAACAAAAAGCCTTAGGAAAATATTTTCAAGGATTAAACAACACCGTGGTGTTTGCTGAAGGATTAAAGACCTTTTTTTTCCAAAGGGACAGTCATCAATTCAACACAAGGAATTGTGAGATATTGAGTAAGAATGTGCTGAAAATAAAGACATTTGCAATTGCTTTCTCTCTCTCTCTCACACACACACACACACACACACACACACAGCTGTTGCCAAATGAACATTCTTCAGCACTAACATAAATATCCTGTGCTCACTGTTGGTGTACTGACCAGATGGGATGCTCACAGTGTTGTCCTAAAAGACGAGTAAACACCTTCATTTTACCCCATTATCAAGAGTTTGAAAGGACAAACAAAGCCTTGGTTTACACCAACAGGGCTGCTAATAAACAATGCAACTCCTTCATCTAGCACCATTTAACGCTACATACTGAATGTTTCTGGGGAATTTTATCAGCCTTTATTTGACAATAATCAAATGTAACACAAAAAGTACTTTTCTGACGTGATTAGCCCCAAAAGGAGGCTAAAACGCACTATTCAGTAAAGTAACTTGACTTAAAATAAGTTCATAATTACTCCAATCTGTCCATGTCATGTTTAATTTCTGTATTAATTACGTATGGAGGGAAAAAAACAACAACAACAAATCCTGCTTCAGAAGTACTTAGATATTCTAGCAGGGCAAGATGACTGTTGGGGCCCCATTTGGATCGGGAAATGAAGCCAGGGTCCACTGGCAGGCACATAGTTAGTATTCTAGAAGTGTAACATTCAGTCAGACAGAGCATAACGGGGCGGCGATGGCCTGAGACTTCATAGAACACCCAGAGGGCTTTAAAAACGCATCACAATGGACTCTTAATAAGGCCTGTCTTCATTGGCCATTTACCAGAGATTTATGAGCCAATGAGAGAAGCCAAGACAAAGGTGATTATAAGAAAAAAAAGATTGTTACCCTTGACAACTGGAGCTTTTGCCACACATAATGACACCGGTCATTGTAAAGTCGATTGTTTATACGTACAGGTGCATACTTGAGGCCTGATGGTATGCTGAGTATGCACTGTGTCAGTGATTTTAACTTGTTGTTTGTGTCATACGCCTTTATCAAGGTTCACTTGTAGTCATGCGCTAATTTTAGAGAAACCCATCATTGTGAGGAAAGCACCTACTGAACGTGTTTGCATACTTTTCATTGTCTGAGTCTAAATAAAAACCAAACTTTGCTCAGAAAGGGGGTTCCCTTCTTAACGTGACTTGATTTATTGCTTTTAGAGACTAGTCAACCCAAGACCACAGCATTGCTTTCTATTGCCAAGGCAGATTTTGACTTCTGTGTGGTCTTCTGGAGAAGAAAAGTGAACAAGAACAATCTCCTCAGAGTTTGTTCTTTGCCAAAAGCACAAATTGAATATTTAGCAGGAATTTCCTTTGAAGACCTGCTTAGACAAACCTGTTGCCCTCTGGGAAGTCGTCCGAAGTTGCAGCGCTTCAGCCCTCGCAGATCATTTAGATCACAACCAACTTTCAGGCTGCTTTCCTTTCTTTGAGACTGCAGGGGGGAACTAGAAAAAACATACAGATGGATGAGGAATAGCCGAAAAAAGAGAGAAGCGAAAGTAAGGGTGAGACGTTATAGTGAGATGCGGACACAGAGAGCCCTTGGCATGGATTTAAGTTACACGCCTGGTTTCTCTTATTTAATCCTTTCCCAAAAAAGCAATGGATGTGAAGTGAAGCAGAAAGTTCAGTGGTGGCTTCTTTTCCCCAGCTACAGAAATAAGGTCTAACACTGAAGCATTGTTCCCCACTTCCTGCCACCCTCTCTGGGATCAGAAACCCTCCGGAGCGCCACTAGTGACTCAATATCACTATCTATGTTGACTTTACTTACTTTAGCGCATTTTGAGCTACATGATTATTCTGCCCATCTGTGAACCATTACGTCTACCAATACTGTTGGAGTTTAGATCTATTAGGGTGTAGAAGCATTGACCCAGAGTTGAATTTATTTGGTGTAACTCATGATGACAAATGATCAATTTCTGGCTCACACTTCTCCACACCCTGGACAGTGCTTTAGATTCCATTCAGGGCACGTGTGACTGACCCATTTCTACAAGGAAATACAAGGAAGTAGGCACTTATGTGACAAGTTGTTTACAGTTAAGAAGGTTTTGAACATGTACATGCAAGCACAAGATATGACGCATCAGGTAAACTGGTGTTTCATAGCTAGTTAGAGGGTGTTTTTTCATGGTGAAAATAGAAACTCAATAGCTCAAATATAACCTTCATCAGAGACATTAATACAACAGTGCTCAACATTAACATTATGAACTAAAATGAATTGTACATTTAGAGAAGTTATTCATTTTAACATTTACTAGTGAGGGGATTAACAATTAAGATTGTTTTTGATGGTCTCACAAAAAAAATATTTTTACCAAAAGTTTGTTCTCAGCAAGACTTGCTTTAAAAGAAGGGTACATTAAATGTATGAAAAAATTTAGTGACAGTAAACCCTTTACATTGTTACAAAAATATTACAAATAAATGCTTTACTTTTGAACTTGACTCTATTCAAAAAATGATGAAAACAAATGTATCACAGTTCACCATTTTTTTTTTATTATTAAAATATTGATTTTATTATTATTATTATTGATATTATTATTTCTACTGTGATGGTCATAAGAAATGTTAAATGCAGAAAATTATATCTGAAGGATCATGTGATACTGAAGACCATGCTCAGTTTTGCCATCACTGAAATAAATTGCATTAAAAATATATTAAAACATGAAAACATTTCAAAAAGAAAATATGCCACATGAATTCAGGACATCACTGATTGGTTTGTAGCTTTAACACATTTTTACCATTGTTTTCAAAACTCTGTCACTGTCATTTATGCAATTTTGATAAAAACGTATCCATGTTAGGTGGAATTAAACTATTACCAAATTAGACTTTCCTATTAATGTACTTTTCTGCTGATGCTTATAGTTGTTTTAATGTTCTCTGATCCAGAACCAGCCCAAGCATACCCATGAGACAAAACCGCAAACACGTTGTCGGTCAACACACATGAAGGAGCCTGGCCCCAATCCCGTAAGTCCTTCCAGGACTGGGACCAGCCTTGTTTGTGCGGTCAAAAAAAAAAAATTGCAAAACTGTTCCTGTGAGTGAAGCCCTGCTCAACATGGGGGACCCTCATTACCTGCCTGACTCGCTTTGAAAACCGTAACGCGGTGAGAATTAACGAAACACACCTTCTGCTGCCACGCTCTGCTGGCGACCAGAGTCATTAAGAGCTTTGGCAGACCATGACTTAAGGCTTCAAAATTGCACAGAGAGATCCTTAACTGGCAACATATTTCTTGGAGAGACTCTGGGTTTCTAAACAGAAAGAGAGAGAAAGGGACTGAAAATAAAAGCAAGGGTTTCAGAGCAAGGTCATTTGAAAGTACCTCATTATGTAGAACATACCACTCCAGCTGGCTCAAGGTCTTGAGCTGAACTTGTACCCCATTGGCTTTCCATAGAAAGCCCTATTGAAGATGTTTTCATCTACTTTCCTGGAAAGGGTCAAGAGGGATACATGCCCTCATTTTGATCTTCAGCCTACGCTCCGGCCTTGAGCATATTGTTTCCTCATTGAGCATGCCTTCAGCTCCCTATTGATTGTTTCCCAGTTTGCTTCCCAAACCAAGTGCCGTTTTCATTGTTGCTTAGGATGACATGGCATTCAAACCATATTTTAATGTACTTTTTCCAATTGCATGTTATTTGGGCTTGTTATTTAACATTTATTCTATCGGCAGGTTAAAAATCAGGGAGTTACAGAAGAGCTGCGGTGCTTGGGCTTGCTCAACGTCCTGGATAAAGATCGGGACATTCCCGAAGACCTGGCCCAACTGTTTGGAGAACCTTGCATCAAGCTTGCAGAGGGTATCAAAGCCTATATTTCCAAGGTAATTTCACATCTCGATATTTGCACAATTCTACAGGTTGCACAACATTCTGCATTCATTTGTTGGGATATCTGTTGAGGCAAGTCATGCCTTAATAACAGCTATTGAGAACATCATCTGCCTTTTCAGTATAAGGGCACAGTTGTAGACAACAGTTTGAAGTTTTTCACAGCATGAAGCAACTTGCTATTACCATAAATGTGTCCTGGCAAGTGATTATAATCTCCTTAGGGAAGAAAAGTGGATGGTTGAGTCATGGGAGAGTTTTTCAAGCATTTATGCTTGTATATGCAGCATTGTAGAAGATGACTCACCCCCTTGTCCCGATCATGAACCAGTCTAGCAGTCAGAGCTCAGATTTGAAGGAAATGGCTTGGTTTTCCCCTGGCGTGGCTGGTTATCCCTTCAGCGTTCAGCTTTTTCCCCTCACAGCCTTCCAGTGGTGGTTACATTAATAAAACTGACATGTTTGAAAGCCTAGGGCTTGGTTTTTAAATAAGTCTCATTCTAAAGGTGTGATTAGACTTGACACTTAAAGTCAAACACTTATTTACATTAAACACAGAACCATTCAAATGTTGTTAAAATTAAAAATTATTAAATATATTAATTAATTTAAAATTATTAAATATAATCGAAAATAACTATTTTCTATTTTAATTCATTTCTGTGATGCAAAATCAATGACTTCAGTCTTTAATGTCACACAAATCCTTTTAATATGATTATTTGGTGCTCAGGAATAATCTCTTCTTATTATATTAATGTTTAAAATACTTGTGCTGCTTAATATCTTGTGGAAATCAGTGTTCTCTAAATTAATAGAAGAACATTTAACATTTATTAAAAACAAAAATTGTATTTCATTATTTAAAAAAAAAACCTTTTTAAACATTTTTAACTAGCCTATTATATAAGGCAAAAATAAAAATTCCTATTTTATCTAAAATTTAAATTAAAGCATTCATATTATTACATCAATTAAAAAATAATCAGAACATTAATGTTATGTTACTGATATATTGTGCATCTCTACTTGATTTAATCCGAGTCTGAATAAATAGGTACTTGGCTATTAGTTAGCATTCCCAAATAGTCTACACGGCCTAAGTGACATCAAGAGAAAAGTAAAAGCTGTTTCAGGAGAAAGAAATTCTTTGTTTGGAACAACCCTCTCCAATGAATCATTCACAATAAAACCAGGAAACATTTGTTTAGAAAGTAAATAGGGTTCATTTTGACTTTAGGCTTTTCATTATGGTGGGAATTTTTTTTTTTTTTTTCAAAACAACTTTTTTTTTCCATGCCACCCCTATGTTTACCCAAGTCCCTCAGCTCCGGGAATATGTTATCAGATTTTACGAAGCATGTCTACCCCGTCCTTTCCCTCCAGCCGCTATGCGCAACAGCCCGTGCGTACCGTCAAATCTTTCACTACTAATTGAGTGAAGCTGCAAACAATTTATTTGCACTAAGAGACAGAGGCATTTGCTTCATAATTAAAAACACATGCGCCACTTCTGAGAGATGCAATTATGGTGCATTAAAGAATTCCCTGATCATGCTAAGAGGATTGGTCAGTGGAAAAAGTAAACAAATAATGGAGAGTTTTGCCAAATAAAAAGAGAATGTAAGGGGTTAGATGAGTCTTAAAACACAAAATTAACCTATTTGTTTCCATTCATGTTCATGCGTCAGTATGAATAAGAGTGTGAGATTCAGATTTAGATAAAGAAGGAAGATATTTACGCACAGAGAAAGAAACAGGCCAAGGATTTGGGCTCTTTTCCAGCTTCATGTCAGCACAGATGTAAAGCACACAGAATAAGGATAAGGAGGATCGAGAGAGTGTTCGCAGCGAATGTGTGAGAGGAGAGATGAAGGAAATGTATGTTTCTGAAGTGAAGGCCCACAGAATCCAGAGAATGCTAGAACACCTGGTAGTTATTATGCAGAAAAAAAAAAAAAAGCAAAAAGAAAAGTCTGACGTCCTCCAGATTCTCGACTTTAGCCGGACTCAACACACAAACAGCACATTGACGTGCAGTATACACTAACCGCTGACCATTGTAGCTCCCTGACTTTCTGTGGCTCTTTTTGGGCTTTGGTATAACACATAATGTGGAATGACTGCTCGGGCTAACAAGAGTCGAACCCTGCAATATTTCAGCTAATTCACCAAACAGATGGTCACGTCCATAGAGAATAACATGCAGCAACCGCAACAAATCAAAAAAACGCTACAACATCTCGACCAGCATGGATACGATCCAGCCCAGAAATTATATCAGCATTCCAAGGAATATTATATGTTCGACCTGCACCTGAACAGGACCCCGCAGCAGCCACTTGAGCCCTCTCAATATCCCTAAATCCCTCCTCAGTTTCCCGCAAAGCTAAATAGGACGTTTTGTCCCCGTTCTCCGCTTGTCTCGGATTCTCCTAATGACTCATTAGATGAGGAAGCATCTCGTCTTAGGGCTCACATCCGCAGCGCTGCATCACCACCGGCGTCTGAAACAGATTTACGATGAAAGCAGTCATCATACTCGGGGCATTCCGCCAGCCACAAGATTTTCCGCCAGCCTCAGTACAAACACAAAGGCCATCTCTGTCTGCCCTCTAACCTTTATCTTCTTCACCATCATAGCTCAAGGACTGTGTATTTGATGGTGCGGTTGGTTTTACTACATGCGGTTTCTCTGGATGAATGTATTGTTTGTTTCAGAAATCTGCTAGCTTGTGGATGTGGATTGGGTTTGATAACAAGCAAACATGAGATTTGCTGGGGTGAAAAAGGGTGAAACGAAAGAAAAAGAGAAAAAAACGTTAATAAAGTAATAGGCCGGTCCAGTCTGTGTTCTCATGTTGCGCTGCGTGGAGTTACACGATGGCTCGCCTCCTGCCAAATATGCGCTGAGCTCTCAAAGCTGGTATTACTTAGAGTCGAATTTCAGCGAGTGCTCCGCAACGACCTTCTGCCTAAAAAAAGAGAGAGAGAGCAAGAGAGAGAAAGAAGGAGAGATTAAGTCAGGTTTAAAGCCTCGGAAGTCTTCAAGCCCATTCTCCACACCAAAACAGAGACTGAAGACAGCCTGTCACATCTTTAACACCCCATTAAGTGTCACTGTGGCAGAGAGCCCTGACAAGAGAGAGAGAAAGAGGAGGAAGACCACAAACACAACTAATCCTGACTGCTGTTTTTAAATTGCAGGGTAGGGTTGCACCAGTCCTAAATGCGGACATAAAGTACACAACTCAAATCTCAATTTAATTTCAATGCACCACTAGTAGTGTGCAATCTCATTATTTGAACCCTGACTGCATTGGTCCAAAAGCTTGTCTTCAATTTTATACAATACGTAAAATTATTACAAATATGAAAAATATATGATACATAAATAATGAAGAAAGAAATCCATATTAATATATGAACAAAAAGTATTATATACTTATATATTTATTATTTTGGAAAGGCACACCAAGATGAATGTCTTATCATACTAGCCAGTAATTATTATTTATAAAGAATTTAATAATTTTATTCAGCAAGTATGCATTAAATTAAATCAAAAGTGACCATAAAAACATTGTTTTTTTAAAAAAAATCAAGAATAAAAAATCCCTGAAAAGCAGCACAACCGTTTTCAACACTGATAATAATAAGAAATGTTTTAGATGCACCAAATCTGCATATTAGAATGCTTTTTTATTATTATTATAGAACGATTTCTGAAGTTTCGTGTGAAATTTCTTTGTACTGTATTTATTTTTAAATCAAATAAATTAAGCCTTGGTGAGCTTAAGAGATATCTTTCGAACAGCATTTTAAAAAATCCTTACTGACCCTAAAGTATAAAGCAATATATATGTCACACAAATTACAGTCTGTGATATTGTTGGCAGACCAACTGAATTACATACTCCTGATCAGAGGATATTTCATAAATATTTAGTTCATACAAAGTCTTACTTTTGATTTAAGTGTAATGGTCCAGTGATCATATTTTTAGTGTAATGTAATGTAGTTCTCATTTATGGTACGACTAAGCTGAGTTGTAACTTACGCACAGCTGGAGCAGCCGCCCCAGGTGAATAAATGCAGACTTTTACATTGGAAGGGAAAGAGAAAAAGAGAGAGATGAATTATCATAGTGCTTAGGGTCAGACTGTTGTGCTCTGTAGTGGAACTGCAAAGGGGGCTGGGGGACAGAGGAATGGGGCCGACCTCAGACAGCAGCCAAGAATGGCAGGAAACAACTTGTAAGCATACACACACACACCCCATTCATTTAAAGGCCCATAACAGGCGTGCACTGATTTTATCCAGCGGAGAGTATAATGTGTGTGTGTGTGTGTGTGTGTGTCTATCAGTATTGTGTGGGTTATTAACCGTTTACCTGAGTCACACTGAGCAAAGTCTAGCGCTGTGAGATTTATTGTTTGCCCTGCTTTACGCCGCAAGGAAAGCAACAGTTATTTATTAATAATCGTCCTGGAGGAAAGGAACGCGCTGTGCTTCAGAATCTCAACGACAGAGCAAACTCAGGCACTTACGGCTGTTTTAAAGTATTGGATTGCCGTCTCGACTGAGCTCAGCTGGAGAGGACGCTAATGGCTTTCTTTGCACGCTGTGTGCATGCACTCACCAGCTTCCTGCTCCTTGAAAGAAGGAAAAATCTTCCTTGGTCGTTCGCCTTTTCTGGCGCATGAGTGCAAGAGGCCAAAGGTTTAATGCTGGGTGTGTTTATTGTTATTGTTGAGGTCTTTGAATGTGCCTGTTCTCTGCCCTCCACCTTCTGAACTATGTTGTGTTTTCCAGAAAACAGATTGCACACTCAATACAACTAGGCCTCACTAAATCCTCAGTCAGAAAAAAAGCCTTTGTAATGAATTCTTATTGGAATTTATAAATGGGGAATACTCTGAGGGAACCCTATGGGATCAAAAAGAATCCCATAAGATCTTACTGGATAAACCAAAATTCATAAAGGAGTTTTGTATACTTCATTTATTCTCACAGTTCTATAGGACGTTGCACTATCTAGCTGTCTATCTATCTATTAGGGGTGTGACGAGACACTTATCCAACGAGACTAGGTGAAATTTTTAGACTTTTTAAAAATAAATCCTCAATGATAAAATATATTGGGGAATTTTTTATTTTATTCTTAGTAACCTTTAGTGCAGCAGAAATGGTTTTGTAACCTTTGTAACCTGTGCCTTGCCACAATTCTGTCACTGAGCTCTTCAGGCAGTTCCTTTGACCTCATGATTCTCATTTGATCTGACATGTATTGTGAGCTGTAAGGTCTTATATAGACAGGTGTGTGGCTTTCCTAATCAAGTCCAATCAGTATAATCAAACACAGCTGGACTCAAATGAAGGTGTAGAACCATCTCAAGGATGATCAGAAGAAATGGACAGCACATGAGTTAAATATGTGAATGTCACAGCAAAGGGTCTGAATACTTAGGACCATGAGATATTTCAGTTTTTCTTTTTTAATAAATCAGTTTTTGACAGTTTTCCTGTCAATATGGGGTGCTGTGTATACATTAATGAGGAAGAAAAAATAACTTAAATGATTTTAGCAAATGACTGCAATATAACAAAGAGTGAAAAATGTAAGGGGGTCTGAATGCTTTCCGTACCCACTGTATATCTATCTATTCAACATCAATCTAACATCCATTCATCCATCTATCCATCCATCCATCCATCCATCCATTAATTGAATAGACACTTGAAATGATGTTGTTCTCTTTTTCCTTGCATCTTTTTGTATGACATGCTGCATGTACAGGAACATGCAAGTAAAACAGCCCTTTATCTGCTCCATATGTGAGACATGGAACTGATTTCAGGATCATTTACCAGAAACCATAGTGAAAAAGTAAAAGCCTTGGTCAGAAATCCATCTCTGCTGTGGCCTGGGTGAGATTATGTCACATTATAAAGGCTGCAGGCGCTCGGCTGTCTGATGAATGGAGAGGAGAGAGAAAGCGCCAAGAACAACAGAGACTCCATCACACACTCACTCTTGGATGATGCCAGACAGAGGGGGCTGGGGAGAGAGAGAGAAAAGTGAATAAATTATTATTCCTTAAGAAAAAAAAAACAGTCGTTTGTTGATTTATCAACACAGTCATGTCAGAAAGCAAAAATTAGATTGTTTGCTTTAAAAGCCGTTCATATTTTAACACAGACAGTAATACACAACAACCGAACACAACATAATATACTGAAAGGAAAAACACCATAAATTACATACACTAACACATACTGTAAATCTTACATGGCAAAACTTAATATTTCTTGTAACTCTGGTGTTTAAGTGGCATTTAACCGTTATCCAACAATTATTTAAGAGAGTTGAAGTAAAATGTGCAGAGAGGTCAAAATCAGCCTGAGGGAGTTGGGTTAAACTTTGGCTTGTTTCTTAGTAGATTTCTGAAATCTGAATGGCTTTATGGATTATATGGAATTTTTTTTCCACTGCTGATGAAATTCCCTGTTTTTGTGGTATTTTTTGCTGAATGGTTTTAATGCAGCGATTCAGTCCCTGGCTGCATTTTTAACAAATCATCAAGAGTTTTCAATTAAATTAATTTAGGTAAATCAGGCGGCGTTTGGAACATACTAAATCCCAGAGCTCAGGCTGGCCTGAGGCGATGGAAATGAGCCAGTAATCAGAGTGTTTTTAGTTCAAGACCCGACCGGTGGGACTAATGATCTGGATGCTGGGGTTTGACTGGTTGAAATATGGCCGTCACAGACTACTGAAAATCGGCCCTTGTGAAAGGTCACCTTAAAAACTATTCTTAGCTGTTTTCATCCTCTAGCACAACACAACATGATCATTTCTTTGCTTAGAAACTGCCATCTTCAAAGGATAAACATTTTCAAGTGTTTCTGTAATTAATCAGACAATTAACTTATCTTGTTGTTTCATAACTTGAGGTAAACTTTAACCAGAGTTATCTGCCTGCGAGACAAAAAAACAAAAAGGAGGAAAGACACGCTCATAAAACTGAATCATCTAGTTTCACATTCCTGCTAACAATCTAGAATTTGAAGAGTTATCACGTCACTGTATTAAAGGGGCTTTTTTTGTTTTTGCCACAGGTTACAGACAGTATCATCTCCAAACAGGCTTTACATGGTGAGTATATGATCAGTAATTTCTCTGTAATCGACATAATCACAAAGACAGCTTAAAGCATAGTGCTACAGAAACACCAGAAACAATATCAAAAATAGACTAACGGAACACAATGCAATTCCAAGAACAGATTAAAATGTCTTGCACATAACCAGTAAAAATGTTATGATAGATTTTAATGTGTTGATTGTCTACTGTCTGTCTCTCCATCAGAAGCAAGAGCCATGCCCCATTCATATAATACATCAGGGTCAAAGTTTATGACCACAGTGACACAGCGACCATCAGCCCACCTGACCCTTAGCAGCCTGCAAGGTGAACTTGTGTGTGTGTGTGTGTGTGTGTGTGTGTGTGTGTGTTTGTACACAATGCCAGCTGACACTTTGAACATACCCATCTATTCTTACTCTTTTCCACATTTTAGAGTCACCAACACTGATCAGTATTGAATGAATACATAAATAATATAAAAATGTAATAAGATGAATGAAAACTATATTATTTAATAAAATAAGTAAATTTAGTTTAAATCAACTTGAGCATATAACCGTAAAGTTTACTTCTTAATTGGTTCAGTCTTTATGCTCTTTAAAAAAAAAAGATTTTTGTTTAAAACCCACCTTTTTACGATCCAATTCAATTTATTAAAATCCTTTTCTTGTATATTTATTAATATTTTGAAATAGCTTTTATTTTTATAATTTTTTATTTGCTTAAGTTGTTTTTTTTAGCTTTGTTTTTATATTTCTTTGTATATAGTTTTTTTTGTACTTATAAGACCTTGCAAAAGCCAAGTTTTCCATGTAATTTTAACATCAAAGCTTTAAAACAAAAAGTACTTAATTAAATAATAAACACTTTTCCCAAAAATTTTTCCTGATTTGCACTCTAGACTAGTCGACGCTGGTTGCTGGAAGTCAAAGTTAGTCTGCAGATTTCTGTCATTTAGCATACAATGCCCAGTTTTTCTCTGTAACCATTTGCAAATTTCCAAGTGTATGATGTCTATTGTTTTAAATCTGTTAGGGTTTTAAAAGCCACGTAGTGTATTCCAACCAGTACTGTAAGAACATGCTTCATGTGCTTTTCATGTATAAGTCCTATACATCCATCCATCCAGGCAGAGGCAGAGCTTCCCTATGTCAAAAAAGCCTGGCACACAGCTGTAAAAAAGAAGCTGATTATATTACAGCTTGAAATTGTTTAGTTATTTAGCTACAGTAAATAAAATCTTGTCTGTTGCTTTGAAGTTTTAATATAGCCATTCGGATCAAAGACCTATTTACTGCGTGCGTGCCAGAAAAAAAAAAGAGATTCAGTCACGCATCCCAGAAGGAAATGAAACCAAGTCAAACCAGCTTTGTTTCTGGGGCACAAGTCGAAAGTATGACCTCTAAACTGCAAGGGAGTGTTTTTATTTTTTACACGTGCATGCATTATTCACTAACCTGTCTGCACACTGCTTGATGATGGATCACATACACACACTATGAAAACTGCACGTTGTTAACTTCAAAAAGCTGAAACCGTTTAATCCATGAGAACATCTATATTAACCGCTGTGATAGCGGTGGGCTTTCCTACACATCTGTACTTCATGTGTGTATCTCCCTTTATCAACTTTTGTCAGAAGAACGGCCCTTTTAAAATTTTTTGAAGCAGTAAATCAAAGAGCAGGTCTAGCGTGTTATTGATCTTCTTTGAGGAATGTAGCTCATTGTGTTTGAGGAACACACCGCCTGCTTCTCCATGTGTCCTACACCTCCCTTCCTCCCTAATCTTTCGATTTTTCACTCTGTTCGTTACTTCCTCTCCTGTGTAGCCATACCTTCCTGTTCTGATCTCTCCTGTACTCTAAAGACAACCCCCCAATCTTTCATTCCTCCCTTTTACCTTTTGCCTTGCCTTTATCAGCACCTGCTCCTTGTCTTGGAACCTCTATTCTTTTCTTTTTTTTGGTGATGAATTATTTTCACATCGAGATTGCCTTTGGCATTACTTAATGCTCACTTAATGTTTTTAACACTGTTAACTGTAATCCTTAATCTTAATCTCGAAATTAATCTTTTTTGTACTGTACATTTATAATATTGTGATATCTAAATTCACTTGTAGCATTTAAAATGATTTGTGATTTATTGGCAATTTTAGTGCATTAATTATGCCTTGTAATGCACCTTATAATGCATCTCATTAATAATTGTAACCACAGTTGATGCATTATAACACTTTAATTAAAATGCATGTTATACTATGCATTTTAATTACAGTCATAATTATTTACAGAAAAATATAATACATTACAATGCACATTATGAATAATTCTAATGATGTATACTTTAATGACCCTTAATAATGCATTATACATACAGTCTTTAAGTGATACGGATTTAATTTGTTCTTCATTTATACAAAATATTATTCAATTTAGAATTTAAAATATTAATAATTATCAGCTTGTTGTTAAATCATAATTAGCATTTGCAAATTATCAAGTCAAAATCCAGCCACTTGCAAAGAATTCAAGATCTGCCCTACATTGTTCTTTTGATATCTATATATCATTATTAATGTTTTTAATTAGCTTTTATTTTTATATCTTCAGTTTTTATTCATATTTTGTTCAATTGTTAGCAATTTTTGGTACTTATAACTTTTTTATATTTATATTTAGTTTATTTTAAATATATTCCAGTTTTAGTCATTTTAGTCTTTTAACTTAAAAAGCGTTATTCGTTTTAGTTTTGGTTAACAATAACATCGCTGGTTGCATCGAATGTCAAAACACTTGTAAAGTTTCTGATGTTGTATGTTGTGGACCCATCAAAATAAAGTTTTAGAAGATATTAAGCAGACAGTCTACTAATACTCCAATGACTACTAATTGACATATAGTTGCTAAGTTACTTACTGTTAGTAGAATGTCTAAAGTGGACTATCGAAATAAAGTGTTGCCAAATGTTTCACTCAAAAATACATACTTGGCAGAAGTAAAATGGGTTGTGAATGGCATTTCATGCTAACTTAAAGTCCATCTTCTCTTTTTTTCTCAGGTGGTGGTCAATACTTCACCCCTCAGCCAGACCTGCACCAGTCCTGCCGCCACCCTGTACGTTCCTGGGCCAACCAGAGCTTCGGCGCCCATCTCCACAACATGACGCTGGTCAACGGACGCCTCCGTGTGCCCCAGGATGGCCGTTACTACCTATACTCCCAGGTGTATTTCCGCTACCCCTCTCCCAGCGAGGGCGACCAGAACAGCGTAAGCCACCAGCTGGTTCAGTGCATCTATAAGAAAACCTCCTACCTGAGGCCGATTCAGCTCCTCAAGGGAGTGGGGACCAAATGTTGGGCTCCAGACGCAGAATACGCCCTTCACTCTGTGTACCAGGGCGGCCTGTTTGAGCTGCGAGCGGGCGATGAGGTCTTCGTGTCCGTCTCGTCCCCCACGATGGTGTACGGTGAGGATTCTTCTAGCTACTTTGGCGCTTTCCGTCTGGACCTGTAAGAGCATATCAGAGGAGCTAAACTGGGACTACGTTACCTATCGGGTGGATCATTTTGGGGCTGTGACCCAAAGACTTCATCGTTCAGCTTTCCTTTCTTTAAGACTCTCAATATGTGAAGGATGTGTGAATGAGAGACATTTTGGATAAGGTTGTTTCATTTAAAGACAGAGGAATGTATGTATATTTTTTTACAGATCACATCAAAGATGTGAATCTTCGAAACGGTAGCAAAAACTAAAACTCACACGAAGTGAATCTGTGCCAACGGTGTATAGGGTTTGACGTGTGAACTCCACTCCACTCGTCTGCTGGAGGGGAATATTTCTGTGTACAGCGGATCTAAAACTGTTTTTAAAAAACAAAGATATGAGAAGAGATGACAGCGGGAATGTAGAGAAAAGAAAGATGAGAGGGCAAGTATGCAGCTCTACCAGCCTCAAAGGAGCATCCTGGCAGGTTGTGGGACTTTGGAATTCTCCTCGTCCTGTCGGACCAGCGGAGCAACATGCCCGGACAAGAAAAGGACATAAAAAAACATTCACATAAACACAGAGGAATCCAGCTTACCACAT
The DNA here is from genome assembly GCA_032357445.1 of Enteromius radiatus. Classification (NCBI taxonomy): domain Eukaryota; kingdom Metazoa; phylum Chordata; class Actinopteri; order Cypriniformes; family Cyprinidae; genus Enteromius; species Enteromius radiatus. Next base: position 219,419 of record JAUCMS010000127.1, on the reverse strand, counting down.
AGATCGCATTTAAGAACACCCATTCTCGAGTATTTATGGCTTCCACACATACAAAACACAGCGATAAGATAAAACATACATTTTGTTTCATATACAAATCACTTTTACAAGTCTCCCTCTGCTGTCTGGTCCAAGTTTGCAGGAGGAAGTGCTGTCAGGGAGGGATGCATAGAGACACGTGCTTCCCGGCTCACGTGGTGCTGGCCATATGAAAGGTTAAATAAACACTACGCTACATGGTTTGTTGAAATGCACATACATATAAAAACACACTCTGAGTGCCCTGAAAAACTTTTTTTGACTCGTACATCCATCTCTTTCTCTGTGTGGTTGGTCAGTCGGTTCAACCTGTGTATATAATTGTATTTAATTCAGAAACATGAGGTCTGGAAATGAATGTAATGTTCTCCCATGAAAATCCCACAAAATGAGACTCCCGCTGTAAACATAAACGCAGTGATGTTCTTCAAATGAAACGGCACTGTGAATCTCGATACAAGGGACAACTGAAGGAGGAGAGGGTGGGGGGGATTACTTTCCATTGTAAATGATCAAGTGCTGTCACAAAGGTGTTTCTGAGAGTGAGCACAAACACTTGGGTTTCATTGTAAACCACGAGCATGTTTTCTTCTCTCTAGACTCTGCCCTGGTTTTTACTGATAAAGTCAGCGAGCTAAAGGGTTCCCTGCCAAGACGGTGCCTTAAATCACATTATACAGCAAGAGCCAAGACTCTTTGTGGCATTTAGCTATGGACATAATGTTAGTTATACTGCATATTACAAAACTTCATTCCATCTGACTCTTATCTGCAATTTGTCTGGATTAAGGAACTTGGATGTTGATTTAATCCAGAAGGGGAGAACAAGTTATTCTTGAGCAGGTTAATGCTTCTGGACGTAAACTCATTTCTCTCGACTAGTATAATGTGCTGCAATGCCAAAATTTCCTCACATAGGGTGCTCTTTTATATGTAAAGGAATGTGATGTCAGATACCACTAGATTATTTTGTGTGTAAAAGTGCCTTTGGGTTGTTTTTATGCACTGATTGAAGACCGCCACCAATCTTTTACCATGTTATGGGAGGTTCAAAGTATGTTTTAGATCAGTGTTGAAGTCATACATGACCTCATCAATTACACATCATTAACCGCATCATTTTGCAGCCCAGTGAGAACTTGTGCATCGCCCGCTTAGTGAAAACATTTAGTCATTTTCTCACCCTAATGTCTTTCCAAACCTGTGGAACTTTCTGCCTTTTGTGGAGCACGAAAGAACTGTTTTGAAAAATGCTTCAATGTGGTTTTTTTGTTCATACAATGAAAGTCAATGGGATCCAAAACACCACCAGACTCTGGAAAATCTCACTCTGCAAAAGAAACGAAGTCATACAGGTTTATAATGAAATGAGGGTGAGCAAATGACAGAATTTTCATTTTGGGGTTAACTCTCCCCGGAAGGAGTCTAGATAATCCTACCAATTCACACTGACCTGAGCTCATTATCCCCGTCAATCTGCTCCAGCCCACCAAGGGTCTTGTGTGAGTGTGCACATGTGTATACAAGTTAAAATATGTACCTATCTATACAATGTGGGGGTCGTAGTGGGGTGAGGGGTGGCCTGGAAAGAGAAATATGGCTGAATTCCAGCAGATCTAGACGGATTACAGCAGGACTTGCCCTCTGAACCACAAAGAACCACAATGTGAACACAGAAGACAAATGTATGTTAGGTGCGTATATACGTGAGTGTGTGTTTTTTAATTAAAAGGCTTGACTGGTTTCTGTGGATGTGATGGTTTGCATACTTTAAATCTCACAGAGCTTTGTGGAGATTTCACGGGACGGCTGTGAAAAACTAGAGCAGGGCAGAACACAGTGAAATCCAGTGAGCAACATGAACTGTCAGTTGAAACAAAAAGACTATTGTGTTTCCTTTTCCAGTGAGAGTGTTTTTTTTTTCTTTGGGATTGTTCAATTCTCTGACCACCAATCTGTGGGACTGTTTCTCATTTTAAAAAAAGATGTTATGCACTGTTTACCAATGTTGCGTCTTCATCTTGGTAAGAATGTACTGATCTTTCTCACACTCTCCCACTTTTTATTGTATAATTTTACAATGTCTGACCTGTGTCCTTAAAGCATAAGTTCGAGGTGTCCTTTTCAACAATTAAAGTGCCTTTTTGAATCATGGGTCATAGTTTGATCATTTAATTGCAAGCTTGTGCATTTTTGCCAATGCCAGTAACTTACATCATGAATTATATGGCATTTGTTTTCACTTTCTTTTGTCAAACTTGCACACACAATACAACAGCTAACCCACCCACACGGACACATTGTGTTCTTACACAAAAGATGATTTCACACACAAAAATTGTTTATTTTTCTATCATGGTGGGGAATTCCCATTGACTCCTATTGTCTTATACTCTTTTAAGTAGGCCTAGTCTTTTTTCTGTCATTTTTACAAATAAAATTAAATCTGAATATACAAACACACACATACATATTCATACAAACATATCAAAGTACATATCAGATTTTGATAAAACATGTATAATTAGTGCTGTCAAACTAACTAAATTGTTTACTTGTGATTAATCATACAAAATTAAAGTTTTTGTTTACATAATATGTATGTGTACTATGCATATTTATTATGTATATATAAGTGCACATACATACAGTATTATAAATATTTAAATGTATATACATTTATATTTTATATTGTATAAACATTTCATATTTCTTTTTTTAAAAATACATGTTTTTTGTACTTGATTTATGATTTATGAAGAAATCGTGTGACACTGAAGGCTGGAGCTGCTGAAAATTCAGCTTTGCCATCACAGAAATGCATTACATTTTAAAAGATCTTAAAGTGGAAAGCATATTTACTTTTTTTTTTAATCTTAATTTTTGAGTGTTTCAGAAACAATGAAAAAATAAAAAAATAAAAAACAGAAATATTTTATTTATGAATAGGACAAGATCTGACAAGTCAGAGATCACATTAAAACCTTATCAGCACATGTCAAGAATATTATTTACATAACGCTCACCAAGCGGTCATAACTCATTTTCTAATAATCGGGTAAGTATATGCAAACTATATTAGGATCTCCATAACCGACTGTTTACTGGTTGAACAGTGCAACCAGTTGCCAAAGGCTTCTGTCATTTTACTTGGGCAGCCACAATTTTTACACTAAACACTAAAGCCAAGATAAACAAATTTTTTAGAATATACTTCCAGACATATAATGACTACTGCTCCCCTGCCTATGAAGCATATTCACCGTTGGGACTGTCCCTGAAGGGATATGTTGTCAGATGAAAACCCACATACACTCAGATCCAAGCTTAAGATCACTCCCCAGCTCTCTGTTCTCATAAGTCTTTCAGACAAGCAGCTATGAGTCACCATCATTCTCACTTCTGCTTGGGGTCCCAATGTCTCACCATCACAAAAACAAAGCACACTCACAGGCCACACACACTTACACACCATTTGACTATCTCAGCATTGACCACACACCAGTCTTACTTTTAGATGTGGCCACACACACACACACACACACAGAGCACTCAGACTGCCCTTGTTCCCGCCTGCACAAATATACCCTCACTCACAACAAATCAAACAGTTCATCACACATTCCCCTCGCCAGCGCTCCCTAGCAATCCGTCACTCATATGTGTCATCATTAAAGCTTTTCTGCCATTCATTAAGACCACCAAGCATTCCAATTCACAAACCCAACCTTGTCCTCCCCAATTCCTAGAATCCACCAGAATGCTCCGGAATGTCACAGGAATCGCATCCAGCCGCTGTCCAAGTCGCTCAACATCTCAGCACACACACATAGGATTCACTTATCTCATTCGTTTGTGCAGGGCCTGGAAAGAGTAAACACAAATAAACAAACGGGACAGTTGGCACGGTGGATCATCTCCCTTCTCTGAGACAATGAAGCTCTGCAATCATCCCACAGGCCCATATCAGTCTCCTCTTCTGTCTGAGACACAAAATTTGTGATCACTTAGACATAACCAAACTAAATTTTTTACGTTTTCTAAAAACAATCATACGTTTTTTTCCAAAAACATTTTGGCAGGGTGTAGTGTATTTGCAAAGGCATTTACCTCAACTAAACAGAGGTTTACACAGGTGTTTGCTGAAGCAAAAACTCCTTTGGACAATGCCTCCGTGTTGTTATATGGTTGTCAAGATGTTCTACGTGGTTGCCATATGGTTGCTAAATAGTCCTTGGTCATTACTGGCCCAAGCTAAAAGGATTCTGTGTGTATGAAGATAGCTCCCATAGAAGAGTGTTCTTTCAGTATTATTTCTGTAATATTACAGCATTTATTTATATTTTTAAAACATTTTTGTTTTTATACATTCATTAACATTTTATTATTATCGTTGTGTGCTGCAATTTTACAATTTTCTTCGTAATTTTATTTGAATTGAATTTTTTTTTCCAGTTGTGTAATTCTATACACCTGTACAAAAAATTAGAAACTTTGCCTTTGTCTGCGCAACAGCCACCAATGACCTTTTTCAATCCAACTTTTTCCATCAAATATTTATATTTTACTTCAATTAATGTATACTTTTTGCACTTTAGAAAAGGTAACACTTGCTAACTATTAACTATGACTGCTTTTTAATAGTTAATAAAGTAGTTGTCAAGTTTAGGCATTGGGTAGGATTAGGGGTGTAGAATAAGGCATTGATACGTGCTTAATTAGCACTAACAAATGGCTAATATTCTAGCAATATGCACATTAATGAGCAACTCATAGGTTTAACCATAAAATAAAGTGTTACTGTTTTTGCTAATAGTTATTTAACACTGCTCTGGAAGCCTGCTTTAAAAGTTAAAAATGCTAGTAAATCCAGTTTCAAATAAGATCAAATAATAGAAAAGGTTTAAAATAAAAAGTAATGTGTTATATTAGGCGCAAATGTAAGCAGTTGCAATTACCTCACATTCCATGTATCAGATTTTAAGAAACAAAGCTGAAATTTTTTAGATGTAGTTTACCTTTTTATTTCTTCTACTCAGATGCAGAAACGGGCTTCCGTTCCGTGTGTTACCCACCTCAAATCGTTAATGGTGCAGGATAAGGAATGTGCTGAAGTTTAATACTTGAGTTTAGAAGTTTAAAACAAAACAGTTAAAAAGCAATGGTTATATAAACAGCCGCTACAAGCAAAATTAACCTAAACTGAAGAATTATAAGCGTGCATTTTGTTCAAATATCCATGTAAAATTCTCCTCTAAATCTGTGAACAATTCCAAAAAACACTTGCGACACATCATTGCACACTGTTGCTACTTTAAGAAGCATTTGTGCTTTTCAAAAAACTATTTTGCTGATAAAACAGATACAAAAGTAATAGTTATTAAAACACTGGCCTTCAAAAAGGTGTGAGAAAGTCAGTGTTCAGAAGCAATATCAAATAAGACTCGCCCCACAATCCTGTGGTGTTTTAAAAGACCCTTAGCAATTTCCTTGAAATACCACATTTAACGTGAACCAGCATGTGTCTGTTTCTACAACCACCAGAGTAATTTGGGATTCAAAAAAATAAAAATGCTCAGATTTCTGGAATTTTAATGTCTTGGCGTCTTTGATTATGCAAGATAAACCAAAAACTCAAAGCCACAACGATTCTTTATATATCTGGAGCATACACACATACTTCTGGACCTCTACATGAATGCAGTCTGTGTGGATTGCATCATTCAGATTTATTCAAATGGACAAAAGTTCATTCGACAACATGATATAAATCACAGCCATGTACAAAACACTGCAATAGAAAACACTTTTGTGCAAATAAATACGTATTAATGTTAACATCTCTCATCAGTAAAACAGACAACAGATACTTCATCTCTAAGAAGTGCTTTGGAATAAATTACGTACATTTATTTTCCTTCCAAGCTATTTGGTAATAACCGTATCACCTTTTTGGCGAGAAAAATCACAGGTTTCTTTGGACATACATCGTCAAAATGCTCCCTGACGCCTGTAAAAGCAGTTTACTCATTCTGAAAAAGTTAGAAGAAGCCTACGTTATGCAGATAAGAACACAGGAGGTCTGTGGTGTATCCTGTTTTACATTACAACATTTAATTCGGTCCTGCTCCTGGCCCGGCTCCTTCTGCACCAATCGAGTGTTGGGTTACAGCGCAAAGAGGTTCAGCACCCACCCGGATTGCAGGAATGAGTGGACGTCCTTCGTGCCAAGTCTCTCCAATAACCCCCCGTGTGACACAGAAGGGACCTTTGTGAAACGATCCCTCCACTGACCAGGGAACACTGTTTAATTAACCTTTTCTCCTCTCCCTCCTCCCATATTCCCATGTTTTCCAAGGAGGGCGAAAGAGAAAAGCATAATCTCTCCTTCCAACACCCTCACGGCCCCCTGCACAAATATTCACACACATACACCTTTTCTTTCAGTAATCAGAGCGTAAGAATACATTTTTCCCCCCCTCGCTCTATTATAACAGTTTAGAATCAACTGTTGTTTAAAGACTAGACTGGAAATGGTCTTTCTAAGAGTGGAAGGCAGTCGGGGCTGCGTGACGGTGCTTGAGGAAAGCGGTCGGGGACATCCTGGCGACCAGGAGCCCAGACGAGCAGGAGCGAATGGGAACAATAGCCCTCCACGACCTCCCTGCCCCGAATCGAACTCCCGGGAATTACGGCGAGCAGGGAAAGAGAGCGCTTAGAACAGGCATGAAAAGAATCAAATGCCTTTAATAGGTCATAAACAACTCAAATGCCAATGCAAGGAAAAAAAAACTAAACAAAACAGGAGGGTGGAGGTTTTTTAAAACGCGCAGAGAGAAAAAGTTAAACAAGTATGCCCAGGAAAGGGACTACAATATAGAGTTTAGCCCTTTCATTACAGGGAGGATCTCGTTATGTCATGATCGTATCCTCGCAGACAAACAAGGGAGTTGCCTGGAGATGCTTCGGCGAGGTTGTCTGAGGACGTCCAGCGAGGTGACGGACAGAGGAATGGATTCGCATCTCCAAAGACAGCCTGGAGGGGCCCAGGTGCTCAATAAGAGCATAGAGATGTTGGGGGAATGTGAAGAGTCTCGAAGGTAATGACATGAGAGAATGCAGCAACACACCCAGCAAGCGAACCGGGCCAAGAATCAATCAGATGGCGCACAGCGTCCAGAATTAACAAGTCTGTGAGATGGTGCCTCCTGGCGGTGCCCAGCAGGAACTGCAGTTTGGGAAGCTGAGTGGAAATTGGTCATTTGGCAGCCTCTAGTAACATATTGGAAAACATATGCCACTGGTAAGAGCAAATAGCTTGTTGCAATAGCATAACGACAGAAGGAGAATCAGGGCACTTCAACAGAACTATTGAAGGCTTAGCTCAAACAAAAATGAAAATTCTGCTATGTTTACTCGTCCTCGTGTTGATCCAAAACTGTACAACCTTTTATTCATTGGCAGAATGCAGGAGAACAAATTTTGAAGAATGCTGGTAGCCAAACAGTTTTAGTTGCTTTTGGTTTTCATTGTAAAAACACCAAGACTTAAGTGTTTTTGCATGAACCATTCTTTTAAGGTTCTTTATATTACTGGCTATCGACATATAAACTTAATAGAGTGGCATGTTATCATCAAAGCCTCCTTTTCAAAGAGTGAGAAACTGAGGAACGGCACTATTGAGGATGTTTTGCTAGTACATATACATGAGAAATAGTAAGTGCATCTGTGTGACTTCAATATGATATACTAAATCTCACTTCTCACTACAAAAGAAGGCACATTTTCCCACAGGGATCGCTCGACACATGCAGGTTCTGACAAGACACCCTTAACGCACATTTCCCAGATCATTTCAGGAATGTTCTCACCCTTCTGAAGTTCCTTTTGAGGTCAAACGTCACTCCAGGGATGGAAACCCAGCTAAAAAAATTGCTTAAGCTACTCTTAGATTGTTGGCTGGCTTAAAACCATCTCAGTCAGTTAGTCTCCTATTCAGATAAATGCCCAAAACCAACGACCCAGATCAGCTTGAGAGACTAGCAACCATATGAAGCTAATTCAAGCTACTTTTAAAGTACAATAAATCACCTTAAATGAGAAAAAAAAAAAATAGTAGTACAAAAATAAGTTGTTGATCCCCATATTTAAATATGTGTAGGCAGGATAAGCATTTGGTCCACATACAAGTCCTGATGGAAACAATTCAGATAAGGCCTGATATGAGGTTGACAGGTGTGAGAGGACAGCATTTTCTCACATCGTCTCTGTAGCCTCCGGACAGGCTAAACCGCTCCTGTCTGAACAGGTCCAGTGGTGGAAGAGCGAAAAGCTGCCTCAGGCCACTCTCACACCACTGTATATTAGCAGTACCTCAACGACACACACAGTCCTACCACCACCACCACCACCATCAACATTATCATCATCATCGCAGAATGATTCAGCCCTCTTTGTGTGTGCAGGAGTGTTTGTTCGGTCTTGAGAGTCTTCAGTTGAAGAGAATTGAATCTGGGTCTCTGTTGGCCATCTGTGCCATGTGTTTAAGAATGTCCTTTTTAGTTATGATTCCCAGCAAACGCCTGAAAAGAGAGAGAGAGAAAAGGGATTCTTGTTTTTAATTAATACTAATCACTAAGCTGTCAGGTCACACAAATCAAACCGACAATTATTACTGAACAGATGGTCCTTGTTAGCATATGCATGTTTGCATAAAAGTTCAAGGCCACATGTTCAAAGTGTGCGTGTGTGTTTCCAGTCTTCTTGCTTTTTATATTATGTCATTTCCTTTTATTGTCCTAGATAGACTTGAAGGGTGGATCACAGGAATCCAAGACCAACAGCCATGATGATCCGCTCAACATCGGGATCTGATTAAAACACACTTTAAAAAGGCAAAACAACTCAAGCAAGAACCCGCTTCAGCTGTTTTGAACAAAAATGGTAGGGAGCGCTCTTATAAGAAAATCAAAAAACCTCAGAAACTCAAAATGGACTTTAATAAGCACAAATGCCCTCATGTTAGAAGTGCTGAGACGGTTTTATTTAATCAGTGCTACATTGGATATTTGCAGTTTATTTATTTGTATGGTGCTATTCACTATGCGGACTGTTTCAAAGTGCCTAGTGAGCATGCCAATGGTAAGAGCGCAGAGGAAAAACTTTGTGACACTGCAAATCATGAACAGCCTTCAAGGGAGCATTCGAACTGAGCTGAACCACAAATAAGGGATAGTTACTCACAATTGATTGCAATAAAGAATGACATTAGCATGTTGCTAAGCAAACTTATTGTGTTGTACAAACAAAAAAAATAAAAAAAGTGATTGCCTTAGTGTCAAAATATTTGAAGGCCCAAGTTATTTCTGATACTTCTGCTGTACTGGCAAAGCTGCTCAAAAACCTTTTATTTACAGTAACTAGAACTATAGAGGTATACTATAATAGTACTAAAATATTAATAATAATTGCAAATAAGTTTCAATAATGTTTTTCAGTGTTTACCATCAATTCAATCAAAATTACTTTTCTAGTTTATTTTTAGTCACATAAAGCTATTTTCAGTAATTCCTAACCAATAAAGTATTTTAGTATTTATGCTTGACATAACTAAAATCGATCTGGCCTGCTTTCATAAAGCCAAAACTAAGACATGATCATTAAAATGCTGTTTATTTCTCCTTGGCCCAGTCAAAAAAAAAAAAGACAGCCTCGTTCTGCGTCTCGTTCTGAATGATGTTCAGACTCACCCGTTCTGAATGACGAGGCACTGCCGCAGGCCGAGCTTGCGAAAGATGTCCACCACGATTTCCATGGGTGTGTGCACAGTGACTGTAAAGGGGCTGAGGTCCAAGATGCTGCGCAGTTTGACTGCAGGAGGAGCACTGGGTGACATGGGTGGATCACATTCGGTGAACAGGATGGGAGACATGCTGACCACACCGTCCTGATGCCGCCGGGCATTTTCTAAGATGATGGAGTAGGGGGAAAAAAAAAAAAAAAACCCAGGAAAGTTAGCTGGATAAACTTAGTACTAATACATCAGTTACAACAAGGGTTCATTAGCCAAACTTCTGTGGCAGCCCATGGACCGTTCACAAACCAACATATTGCACACAAAACTGGCAAGAACTGGCTGAAATCACTGCTTCCAATCTGATTGGCAGGCCGCTCTAAAACATCTTGGATTCAGTCTACAGCAGTTTTTAATCAGTCATCCAGGAAACAAAGTTGCACTTACAAGGCGCCAGGCTGACAAAATCTATGTGGTATCAACTCTTTGACTGATAATCAAAGGTTTGGTTTGAGACATTTAGTAGCAAGAAAATAAGATACCCACAGGCACAACTTGACCTCCCTAAATAGAAGAAAGAAGAAAAAACAAAACAAAAAAAAACTCTCAAACACTTTGAGACTGTGGTGGGTTGAAGACTACCAACAGTCAAACTGATGTCATGATGACTTGCAAGCAATTTCTACAGAAACAAAGAGCAATACATGGCCTAGAAATCATTTCTAATATGCTGATTTGATGCTCTAAAAATATTTCTTATTAGTAATGATGAAAGTAGGAAGCAGTCAGGTTAACATTATTCAGTAAACTGATTTCCACTTTAATCAAAAAATAAAATGGTTACATTAGTAGTGTTTGCTATAAAGAAAAAAAGGCTGTTTTGGCCTAAGGGCATGTGATGTACCAGGGTTGGGTTATTTTCCCTAGGCCAGAGAAGTAATATGAACATCTCTTTACTTTTTCAACATAAATGGAGGAAGACAAACTTTTGAGCCAAAAGTTAAGCCCATAATAATTGTAAATGCTTATGCATTTGAGCTGATATGGCAAGGGGACAGAGCAGTAATACGATTAACTTTAGAAGTCATGAGCCTGCTGGATTGGGGTGAGGAGTGGGTCAGAAACAATACATGTTTACATATATCCTCGTCCAAACAACCCTTCTGACATAATTGTATGCGCATTTGCTGTAGAAGGTGCAAAAAATAACTCAATTTGATACTTGTGTCCTGTCCGAGCTGCAGGTTTTCGCATCCAGCAAGACTGATTCATAGTGAAAACACTAGAATTTCATTAAAATTATAGTGAAAGCCAAACACTTGTGGGTTAAAAAACATGTGTAGTACAAAGAGAGAAATGATTAACCATGTAATGCTTAAACATGACATCACATGTTGTGGTATTGCAAGATGGTGGTTTTCTTGCTCCAAAAAACATCCTTTTTTCTTTAAAATGGTTAGATTATATTAGTACTTTCAAACGATTAATCGTGATTAACCACATACCAAATAAAAGTAAAAGTTTTAATTACATAATGTGTGTATACCGTCTATATGTATCATGTATATATAAAAACACACATACAGTATATATTTAAACACAATTTACATTGTGTACATTTACATTTAATAAATAAAAGTAAAATCTTTTCTTAAATATAGACATGCATGGGCATGTATTTACTTATAAATAATAAATATACACAGTACAGACAAATACACTGTGTAAACAAGCTTGAAATGCTTTGCCAACTTCTCAAAATGCTTTTTAAGTTTTATTGTGACTGGACTGAATCAATACCACATTGTT
>JAUCMS010000127.1:152964-207678 GCA_032357445.1 Enteromius radiatus | reverse complement strand
TAAATAAACCAACAAATAAATAATAATTAATTAATGTAATTTTAAGAGCAATGTAATTTAAAGGTCCAAATTTGTTCAAATACATGTAGCGGAATATACCAGTATTGGTATCATTAATCACATGGAAAATCATTTACTAGGATTGTTCTCACTAATGAAAAAAATGAAGCTGAAATAAAACAATTTTTTTTTAGATAAATTAAATAAAAATATGTACATATAATACATAGTTAAGACATCTTGCCCTGATAACTAAAATAAAGTAGAACTAAAATAACAAAAAATTAAATGTAAACCTATATGGAAAATATTTACTAAATAATGAACCAAATTAATAAATAATAATAATAATAAACTAAAATTGAAATAAGTTAATAAAACATCCATTCAAATTATTTTAAATACTAGAATAGTATATAACACTAAAACCACTCAGAAACTCGATTAAGACAAGAATCAGAAATGATTAAGCACCATGGTAAGTCTGAGAGATTAAAAAGTTACTAATTAAACTAAGCTATTATATTACAATTATATTATTAACTAATTTAGTGGATTTATGACATGCCTATATTTGAATCTGTTTTGCCTTCAAAAAACTACATCTGGGTCTTTTACCTTCATGCCAAATGTAATCACTGTGAAGAACATCTTCAAGACCAGTGCAAGAGCTAGCTGCCATATGGCTGTATAGAGACCAGTCCCCGCCAGCCGAAGCCCCCGACCATTAGAGGCCGTGGCATTAACACTTCCTGATGTGCTTCCACTGTTGCTGGTGTAGCTGCAGAGTTTCGATGAGTCCAGGAGACCACAGTCATTAAACAGCTCCGAGATCAGTTCGCTGCTGCTCATTCGGGTGTACTCGATTGGGAACGATAATAATGCTGTTAACAGGGCGACCACCACAACCTCCAGGACAGGGTAGTGCCCAAGGCAGGTGTTCTTTCGGAGACGGCACCAGGTAATGTTAGCACGAATAAAGAAAGCCCCCCAAAGGCCACCGAAGATGCCCAGAAGCACAAAAGGTACGAGTTCCAGAAGATGCCAGGGAGTGTGGAACTCCACGTAGAAAAGGACCAATTGGCTGTTGCCGAAGGGATTAATGGAGCGAAGGGTGAATGCTGCAACCAGAGCAGCAAAGAACGAACGCCACAGAGTCTTCAGAGGGAAGTAGTAGCTGACCTTAAAAAGACATGCATGAGAAATATGGTCACTGTCAGATGTTAAAACAACATTCAGCAGATGTTTTTACAGTTTAAAATGCAGCAAACTTAAAAGTCTTTAAGTAAATGTATCTTGTAAATTACTTTAAACTATATTAAAAAAGAAAACAATTACTATACAGTCTATAATAATATGCAATAATATTACTGACCAAAATAAATGCAAGATATGCATAAAAATAATTAAATTCAATAATAGATATTATATATATATATATATATATATATTATTTGGGTTATTTTAGGGAATTATCACAATAATGCAATAAATGCTTTATACTGGTTTATTTAGCTAATTGTATAAAAACCCCTTTCCAAAAGAAAAAAAACATTTTATATTAGGTGGCCTTATGTACTTGCATCAACTTTTTGCTGCTATTGAGGTGGGATACGGGTAAGGTTAGGGACTGGTTTGGTGGTATGGGTAGGTTTAAGGGTGGGTCAACAGTGTAATAATAAATGTAATTACAAAAGATTAATTACAGATGGCATTTTTAAAAATATAGTACAATGTAAAAACATGTACGTACACAATAAGTTCATTGTACCAAATAATTCATTTTAAATGCAAGTACACCATAGTAAAGGAACCCAATATAAAATGAGACTCAAGTCAGAAAAACATCTCTTTGATTATGAAAGGACTTCTGAAATATAAAATGCTTACCTCTTCCAGACTGAAAAGCACTCCTCCAATAGGAGCACCAAATGCTACAGACACTCCCACTGCAGATGCAGCAGACAACACCTGATACACACAGACACACACACACATATATATATATATATATATATATATATATATATATATATATACACATACATACACACTTCTTTACATTCCATTGCATTCTTATTTCCTGACTAAAATGCACAATAAGGAACATGTTCACCCTACTGAATTCATGAACAGCGAATTACACAATCAGCCTAGACAGTCTAAAAAAAAAAGAAAAAAAAAAAAAGAAAAAGGCTCGTCTGTTCGCTATTTCTATTACCAAACTGGCACTGGCAACTTCCAGCACATCAGTTAACAGAGACCAAGCCAAGAGGCTTATATCAATGTATTACATTACAAGTTTTGATCCAAGACACAAAATACTTTGTTACTTTTCCTTCAGTCTATCCCATACTCCCCTCTCCCTTATCTCTCCATCACTCCATTCCTCCTCTCCTTATCTCCCGCCCCAGTTCCTCTCACCTCTCGTTTCTTGGCCTCATTTCGACGGTATTTGGTGAAGAAATGGCATAGGATGTTTGCGCAGCAGCAGGCTACATGAACCAGCGGACCCTCCTTCCCCAGACTGAGGCCGGACGAGACGGCCAGCACAAGTGTGATGGTCTTGATGATCAAAGTCCACTTCCCTAGGTACCCCCGAATTATAAAGCCACTCAGGATGGTCTTAATCTGCAAGAATTCAAGATTGGTTATTCAGGGTTTGAAATGACTCAAAAACTGGCCATTTTCCAGACCATAAGTTGAAGAACTGTTTTTATTCACTTAAGCAGTTATTCTTGGCATACGAACATGTCTTAATGGATCGTTTTAAAAACGAAAAAGGCCATTAAAAATGTCCTTAAATCTCCTCAGACAACTCCTCCACATGAATTTAAATCAGTAGTACAACTACAATAATCTAACATGGGGTTTTGTCAGACAGACAGTGTGACTTATGTCAGAAAGCTCTTCATTGTTCTTTCTGCCAAGGTTAGAGAGCAGAAGCAATTGTGGTTGAACATCTGAAAACATTTTGAACATCTGAAAACAGTACAGAAAATTGTAGAACTGTCGAAAACTATAATAAACAGATAATCTGTATCCAACTGCTTGTCTTTTTTCACATATCTCACTCCACTCAGATGGTTTTAAATAGAAAACTGAAAAAAAAAGAATGTTAAGGTATAAAACGGCTATTAAAAGTCTGACTCACTGCTGTGCTCTTAACAGAGGGGTGTTTTTTAAAATCACATTTAAAGCGAAGCTGAAGAGTGTGGTTGTACAACCGGAGGAAAGTGGTTTGTTGGGACAAGAGCTTGAATAAGTAGAAAGCTATATTATTATATTATCAGCATCTCACCTCTGGTATTCCTGAACCGCAGGCATACGGGGCGAAGGCTCTCACCAGAATCACTGCGAGGAAGGCGAGGAGAAGAGCCCAACACACATACATGAAATAATTCACCACATAAAAACCAGGCCCCTGCAGGACACACACAAAAGCATCTTATACACAGTCACCCCCTACAGGACACGTTCATAGCCACAATTATTTTTACATGCTATATACCATTTCCTCACATTCTAAAGTCTGTCAAACTTGATTTATAATTGAGCCTAAAAATAACAAAAAAAACTAATACTGAAAGAGTCATACATCCTTGTTAAGGCTTATATCTTCCTCATCAGTAAGGTGTTGTTTAAGAGTCTTTACAATAATGCTTAAAAAAAAATATATATATAAAGACCTAAAAATAATCCTAAAAATGATCTAAATTCGGATGTGAATAAATGTTTACATTTAAAAGAACTTAAAAAAGAAAAGTAAAAGTATAATTAAATCTAAGATTAAAATGCATTTTTTATTGTTATTTCTTCATTAACAATATTGTAGGTTTGTCTTCACGCCACAAGGGGGTGATATACACTACCACTCAGGAGTTTGGGGTTAGAAGTTAGGGGATGTTAAAATTATTTTTATTTAAAATCCTGGAGGGAGAAAAAAAAACAAAACACCATCAACAGCTACCAAGTGATTGTCTTCAAAATTAAAAAGACTGAATGTTTCTTGATCAGCAAAATAGATGACTTCCGAAGGATCTTGTGACACTAAAGATTGGAGTTTTTAAATCAGGAATTAAACTTTTTTTATACTTTTTAAAACATTCAAAATCAGTCAGTCACAACTATATTTAACTATTAATATACTTTTCTTCAAATAAATTAATAATTACTGATCATAAAAGACTTGTTTTTTTGAAAATGTTACTGACCCCCAAACGTCTGAGTGGTAGTACATATCAACAAGTGAATAACTACAGTGAAGAAAGGCACCTGGAACTCATTTCATTAGCTTTTGCAAAGCACTTTGTCATACATTTATTTAGAAATCTTTGCAAAAAACATGCCTGCAAAGCTTGGATTCTGCTAAATTGAAAACGCTTATTACAACAATCAGACAGAAAATGACAAAGGAAACATACATCTGTCCTTCATCTGTCACCATGTCAGTAACTGTGACATTTTATGAAAACAATAACCACAAATGTTTGTGCTCTCTCATGTCACTGGAAAAATGAATGTAAAATTGGATTCGATGCAGTAGACCACAACATGATGATAAAATGATTACAGATGTACTATTCTCCTGTTGGTACTATTCTCCTGTTGGTACTATTCTCCTGTTGGTACTATTCTCCTGTTGGTACTATACTCCTGTTGGTACTATACTCCTGTTGGTACTATACTCCTGTTGGTACTATACTCCTGTTGGTACTATTCTCCTGTTGGTACTCTTGCACTGGTAATATGGATCTCTGCTTTGCAATGTGTCTGTCTGGGACAAACACAGAACCCACCTCACTGACTCCAACCATGAGTTCTGCCCAGCTTTTCCACTGAGGACACTTGTCTCTTTCCTGGAAAGTGGTCTCATTGGAAGCCCAGCAGCAGTGTTCGTGATTAAACCAGAACCCATTAAAACACACGCCCTCTTTAAGGTCTGTCATCCAATGGGCAGCAATGTCTATACCACCAGCCAAGGCCCCTGGGAGACATGGGACACAGAAGACATGTTTTTTTTGTTGTTGTTTTCTTTATGTCTTCACTCAGGTTGAAATATTAGATCTGACAGTGAAGAAAAATCTTTTGTCAACATTTGAGGTATTATTGCTCTCCCTATGTCACAAATAGTCATGATGAGTTGTGTACTTATGAGCAAGTAATACTGTTGCTTGCTTATTTTCTTTATATGGAAGCCCACACACACACACACACACAAAATGTAGTAAATCTAAATTATTAAAGTCATAATTTTGATACACAAAATCAAAACTCTGAGATACTAGTCATAATGATGAGATAAATATGTATTTAAAAATGATTAGTAAATTCAAAATGCTGGTCACAATTTAATTATCTTATTATGACTTAGCATTTCAAATATACAACATTTTTATATAATTGTGATTTACCAAAGCATGCTTTATCATTAGATGACAGAAATATGCTTCTATACTATGAAAGCTTATTTTCGACACATGAGAAAAAAAAAAATCCTTTCAGAAATCCATTATGAAAGTTATAATTGTGATATAAAGTCATGATTATGACACAGTATGTAATGATTGTGAGATAAACAACCTAAAAATCAACATTTTTGCAATACAAAGCCATAATTAGTGCTGTCAAATGATTGTTTACATAATATATGTAAGTGTACTGTGCTTATTATGTAATATGTATATATAAATACACACACATTCTGTATATATTTTGAAAGCATTTATGTGTGTGTATATATATATATATATATTTTTTTTTTTTTTTTCCCTTTCTTCCTTAAATATATACACATGCATGCTTGTATTTATATATACACAGGTAAGACATATACAAAGTATGCATACATCATAATTTCAACCTTTTTGGTCATAATTTTTTGCCAAAGCATTTTTCCCTTATATGGAAGAAATTGGTTTCTATACCCTAATGGTAATGGTGTAAAATTAAAAAAGTATTCAGAAGAGGTAAATAAGCAGTGATATTTCATAAAAAAATTAAAACTGTCTGTCAGCAATCAAGATGTGAGAAAGTAAACAAAAAGTAGGTATGTAAACAAGAAGTGGGCTGACCTGACATGAGTCCAATGAGAAGCATCAGAAGCCAGCCGGAAAAGGCATCACTGATGCTGAAGAGCAAAGCTACTGTGGACTGCTTACTCTTATTGGTGATCTGAAAGAAAGATGATGTTTAAAGCAGGAACTGAAGGGTAAGGTTTCATAAGCGGTTTCATTTCTGCTCACCTCTCTATGGCGATCTCTGTCTTTAGACTTCTCCCTAACCCAGTCGATGGTGTTGAAGTCCTCATAGGTGCCAATGCCAGAAACAGTGTCATCCAGTAGATCCATAAGTTTGGGACTGTTGTTGTTTGGCCTCCATTCTGCTTTACAGCGGCCTACAGGGACAAAACACAACAAATTCTCATGGGAAACCAGCAGACACTCTGCATATTTGCGTGAAGCAATGCATGCCTATGCCATTTTTCTACTGTGCAAATAGAAGGCAAATACAATGGCAATTATCATGGACAATTCCCATTGTGGTGTGAGAGGAATTACAAATAATCAGTTCACTAATGCATTGTCAGTCAGAGCTGTTAGCATGTGTGATATCACTGGCAGGTCAAAACTAATGCACTCTGACAGAGCCAAGTAGACTCAATAAAAAGAAAAGAACTCAAACGCTGACCACAAAATAACAAGTCAAAGTCAAAATACAAGCCAGTTAGAACAGGATACAAAGTGAATGTTACATGTGTTTACACAATACATAAAATAACTTTTTTTTTTTACAATGACTAACCTAGGAAACACAAAATCCTTTATTCAAAGAAATATGATTTAAGTAATTGAATGCTACATTTAGAGTCAACATTATGTGATTGGACTAGACAGGAATTGATAACCAGACAAGCTGCTTTGGCCACGGTAATAACAGAATGAGCTTTATTGCCAAAGGTGTTTATGGAGGATGGCTGGGCAATAAATAATTAAACATCTGTCAGCACATGGGGCGAACCACTTTAAACTACAGAACACACTAACTATCTCTTATAAGCTATTTTAAATAAATGGTGATTTTTTTCCAGATGCGCTCATAGGTATATCAATATAAACAGTGTTGCCTCATTATACCATATTGATTATAAAAAAAATATAGGGATATATTACTCAGTATACCGCCAAGCCTTAATACATACTATGAATTTGGACTGATGATTGAGTGAAGTGAAACACACGTTTCAGATCAAACAAGTTTAGCTGGTCTAACACAAAAAGACACAAGGCATTCAGACAAAGATTCAGGTTCAACTTGAAACAAGGCTTCTGACAGCACAGCACCTAGCTAAAAAAAGGAAATTTTCAAAAAAAAAAGACAGCAAATATTTGCCTCACAACAGAATTTTCAGTGATTAATTACAGGTGCAAAAATCTTTTACTTGTATTTTTGAGGGTCTTTTTTAATGTTTGAATGTCTTAATCATACTCAAATAGACCAAAGAGGGTTAACAGGAAATGTTAGCACTCAAAAAAAGATCTATGGGAAAATAAGGTTAAGGGAACAGAGTGGACTTTGACCCATAAACCGTTATTTGAATCTGATGTACTTTGAGGAAAAGATGTTTAAAGCAAGGGAGTTTATAAGGAACCAGCAGCTCTGTAAAACAAGTCTGTTTTTATTATTATTCTGTAGTATATAGTCTCATTCAATTAACTTTGATCTCATATGTTGGGTTCTTTACTTATGACTCAGGAAAAAAAAACATTAATAGTAGCAGTACAGAGTGAGAGAAGAAAATAAAATAAAATAAAGAGATTTACTATGAAAAACAGCAGCTCAACCTAAAAACAACTTTTATTGTACTTCCTTTCAATTCTTAAAATCTTCAAATCATTCTTAAATTATGTAAGTTTTGCTGGTATCTTGAAAGTATAACTCTCCTGACATGATTCCAATGAATTCTGAGCAACAGATCATGTGATTGTTCTGAGAAATATCATATCATACTTCAAATGGTAAAATGCACACAATGGCTGTAACTACATTTCCTGCCTGGAAAAGTGACTCATGACAGCCTCATACATTTATCAGTCTAACTATATCATGCTTGCTGTAAACCTCAGACAGAACTGAGGGCACACAGTTCTGTCTCCATGAGCTAGACTCTCTAATACTTGTTATTGATCTTTACCTTACTCCCTCACTTTTTTTTCCTTTTATCTCTCAGTGCATCACTGAAAACAAAGCAGAAACATACACAGTGCATAATGTCGGCCAGGCACACACACAATTTAGTATTTTGTCATTGTTTGTGCAAACATAGGAAGAATAAAGAGTTTTAATGCTGAACGTAATTATTCAGAACACCCACACAAAACACATGCAAACAATTACATTAACATAATAGTACCATAAACAAACAAGGTAATACTATGGTGCTTATTTATGTTCCTTGGAACACCATACATGAAGACGTGTAGTAGACGGTGTACTTTAGCAAAGTTTCTATAAAAAAAATTAGTTCTTTAGCTTGTAAAATTCCTTAAATACAAATACAACTACGTTCCACTTCAGGGGTCCGTTCTTCGTACACCGCTAACTCAGTTAGCTGGATTTGATTGTTGTGGATTTGTCCTGATCTTGGATTGATTCATTCTTCGATGCACTTCTCAGACTTGCTGTCATAGCAACAGGTCCGTAAACTTAAACCTGCTCGGGAGCAGGCTTATTTGATGTAAACAGGATTTAGGCTGCACTCCTGGCAGGTTATGATTGGCTGAAATGGTGAGGTCACATCTGATTGGTTAAAGAGCGCGACTGACGCTGACTGACTCACGTGGGAAAAGACAAGTAGAAAATAATTACGACGATTCACATATGAAAGAGGACCACAGCCACACACACACATACACATTATATATTATATATATATAATAAAAATATAAATAAAATAACATCAAGAAAAAACAAAACAAAACACGTAAACTATAACATGGGCAGCACTAACGCATATAATTTGTTCGCTACTTTTTGCCAGCCCTCTCTCCTGGCTTTTGCAGCATTTGCTGTTTCCCGTAAAGTTTGAAATTCCATAATCCTCTAATAAAAGCTCTTGCTCTGCTTGAGAAAAAAAAATTTAGCTCGCTCTTTTGCCATTTCGTCAACCAATCGAAGGGGTTGTGATCAGTGTTTCTGCTATTGATACATACCGCCTTTTAAACCAAAGCACGGACGCTCAATAATCCTAGACAACTCAATCCAGCCATACTAATCAACAACAACAGGTGTGCTCGAAGAACCAAATTAGCCACATCTTAATTAGCATTAATTCAACTCAGATTATCAAGCAACGTACGAAGAACGGACACCAGGCTGTGGTACACGTCTGTTTGCTGTTAAAGTAAATAAATGTTAAATAACTTTTATTTTATAACACATAATTGTTTCCACCATGGGATAAAAAAGGAATTAAATAATAGGAATTTGCTAAATTATATGCATTTTATGCTGGTCTACTACACTGCTATAAAGAGCACCGAGTTACATTACAAGCTATAAGAATTTCATATTTTTGGCCATATAAATATTAGCATATTTTCGCTCAGTTTGAGCCTCTTCTCACTATATCATATATAAATGAAGCATAAAAACCTGTCGTATCTAATATGACACTCGGTAAATAAACAACATGTAAACATTTTTAGATTATTTTTAAGATTGTCTAAAATGGTTCCATTTTAAAGCAACCAGACTTTCTGACTATTTTCCTGAATCTGGCTTCAGAAAGTTAAAAGGTAAAACAGTCAAGAAGGAAGAGTGAAATGAGGAAGAAGGTGTAGACTGTGAAACAGACATGAAAAAGAAACTTCCTGGTATGATAAAAGTCTGTCAGTGACATCACACACAGCATCATCAGTATCTGTGCAGAGAACAGAGTGATCTAATCCCACCAAACTGACAACTTGATGTTTTATAAAACATATGTGTAATAGTTACTTCATTCAAACTGTAGTCTATGCTTTATCTATAAAATATTGTTTGCAAACCAAAACAATCCAGCTAATCTCGCAAAAGCATAAAGTTTTCTATAAAATGTAAAAATAAAAAGATTAAAAATAAAATAAAAAGATAAAAGTACAGTGTGTCTAATATATGAGGTCATCATCTCTGTATCGCGTGCGTCTTACCCGCGCTGTAATCTCGGTCCAGAGGCGGGACATCCTCACTGAAGTCCACGGTAACATCCGAAATATCCACCAGCTCATCATCACTGCTTCCACTCTGATAATGATCGTCGCAAAACCCTCCGTTGTCCATTTTCAACCTTTGGCAGAGCAGAAAGAACATAAGGTCATAGTGGACTTAGGGGAGTTAGCAAAAACATGTTATTCTTCGTCCATTTATCGTCCTTAGCTGTCTGTTGCGAAATTATAACATCGTTCCTGCAGATAGGAGTAATCATTAATAAACAACATCATACAATTCCAGTAAATGGCGTGCTTATTATGACTTTTCGTGACTGCACTGGTAACGCTGAATGTTATTAATAAACGAGTGGTAAAAGAAGTGATCCATGCGAGTCGTGAGTTCAGAAGACGGGCTACGCTGGTCGCGCTGTAGGTTTCTGATTCACTATAAGGAAACGGTTCATACGAGTCATTCGTTCAAGAATCGGACTGCGGTAGTCGCGCTGTGTGTTTTGACTCCCCTAAAAACCGGCAGATGAATCATTTGTTCGTGAATCGCTCTATGCTACAGAACCAGTGGCGGTAAGTATTAGTACGTTAACCTGTAAGTCGAGTAAGTAGTGCAGGAAATAAGACACGGTTTCCAGTCTACCGCAAAATGGGGCTTCTCTGAATTTATGCCAAAAAAATCATTTAACTTAGGTTTCAAACTCCACCACTTCCTTAATCTTGCTCCGATAACAGTTTAACAAAACTAAACAGCTATAATATAACACATACAATTTCCAAAAATACAACATCAAATGAAGGCTTCTGAGTAAGTTACGTTAGTTAAACACCAAGCAAAAAATTGCATTGACCACTTTCATTTTATTGACCACTTTTAAAGTCGTCAGATAACTTAGTTTGTCAATAATTGCAGAGCAACAGCAATAAAGTGACCTAGTTATTGATGCCCTCTGTTCGATCAGTTGAAGTAACGTTAGCTGATAACACTTTTACCTTGAGATGTTTTACCTCATAAAAACAACACAGGTGTAATTTATCTAACGTTATCAATCAAGCGACTCTTCAATCGATGCTAATTCGTTCTTTTGAATGATTCAATCAGTCCAAATGACTCAGTTGGCTGGATCTCAGCAAAAAAAGTTTGATACATACCAATGAGGGTCTTCAGGTAGTGGTCGCTATGAGTTAGTACTGGACTTTGTGGAGGCGCCAAGTCTTGTGATCTGGATTTTAAAGTCCTCCGGTGAAGCAATGCCGACGCAATCTTTCCCAGCTGTCCGCCAGTTCCGTCAACTGGTACGTCACGGTTCACCCGGCTAAAGCATCTCACAGCCTCTCCAGCACGGATGTCTTTAGTCCGAGTGCACGGACCTTTATCATGTGATAAAGCTAAAAGAGGAAAGTGTCCGTGTAACGTTACCGATGCATCGCTGAGGGGTTTATTGTTCCCTTCCTCAAAAACGTGAACAGCTGAACTTGATAGTTTTGGAGGTCAATAGCGCCATCCAACGGCTTGGGGAGTAAACGTTACTGAAATAATTTCCCTTTTTTCTGCAGAAGCATTCATGTCTAGTAGTGGCAACCTTCATTAAATAATTATGGGGAAAATCTTAATATATAAAACAATTTAGGAGGAATAAAGAACCTTCTTTCAAAACCATTTTTTAAAAGCAGAATCCAGAAAACAATTAATCACTCTTAATCACTTTATTTCATTTAGTTACTCTTCAAGGGCATCAGCATGATTGTTTGGTGTGTCTTCTTACCCACAATAGGGGCAAAACATTCAGAGAGAGAAAAACCTGACAAGATCACTAGAGGGGATGGTGGCGGCTGGAGCTGTTAACTAATGAAGTTGCAGGTTAGGTTGCAAGTCCATGTAGGAATAACACAAATAGCCTCCATCCATTATCACTACACCAGCAAATCATGCCTAGTTTGCAGATTTTCAATTCCAAAAGCACCACACCATACATTCATTTCCTATTCTAAATATATAAGTCTATCACAATATATCTGAGTAAATACATGTCAGGGTCTTGAACACAGCCTGGTCGATACAGAGAATTACACTTCAGTGCTATATTAGCTTTGCTACCTTACTAGATTCAAGTTTTCAGTAGGGCCCCATGATCATTCCTGCAGGTCTTATTTTATGTGGTGTGAAAACCAGTTCGGAGTTACAACGGTATGTGTGGAAAAAAATTACAGTACACTTCATGAGGACAAAAGTGACAGATCATGCCTAAAGTGCTAAAGTGAGGAGCTCTGTGAGTGAAAGAACAAGACATGAGCATCAACAGGCCAGTGAAAGACAGGCAGAGATATAGACCTAAACATACACAAACAACACTCGTATGGTTAAGGCAGGTCGTTTTAAGAAGTCAGAGCACATGACAGACAGGTATTTTATATTGGTTATGACTGTACCATATACAGTATGAGCTCATTAATGCCCAAACTGTTCACGTAATAACTGCCTGTCAAAACTAAAATAGAGTATAAGTGATTTAAAGTTCAAACATTTTGCCACAACACACACAAACAAAATAAGGTGGTTTTTGAAATTCCATTAACAGTCATCATCATGCTGTGATAAGTGGCAAAATAAATGTTTTTGCTATACTTTCTGCCCTCACAGTGTATGTTTGGTTCTCTGTGCTGTTCTGCTGGCATGGATAGACAAATACATATCAATTATTTCACAGAAAAAACTAACATTCTTACACCAACATATACTTTATATTAACATGCCACAAAGCTAGATGCGCTCACAGCTCGTCACTGGAGCAGGGATGCAAAGAAGTTGTGAGGTATTCCGGCTGTCTGACGGCATGACATGTCAACATTAAAATCACCTTTTATACATAGTCACAACGGTAAATAAACTGAATGTGAGAACAGCTACAACAACTGGAAGATTCTGATGTTGTGGAAGGACTTAGCGGGAGTCATCTGGGGCTGCGATCTTCTCTAGGCTAGGCTCCATGTCCCAGATCTCACGGGCGTACTGGGCAATGGTGCGGTCGCTGGAGAATTTGCCACAACCAGCAATGTTGTGGATGACCATCTTGGTCCATTCTTTAGTGTTCTGTTTGAGAATGAGGAAAAGGCGTATGTTTCGAGTCAGTACCTGCACTGTTTTTCTGTTGTGTGTTAAAGCTCCATAAAGCATTACATTAAATTAGAAGTGAATTATATGACATATTTCCAAATAAATTTTGGTTCGGTCACTGATAGAATGGTCATCTTGAATTTTTTTTATTTTCTATTCCTAATTAATTTAAAAATATATATACACACATTTAACACATACAGTCTTCTTCAGGCAAAATGAACCAAAGATACGAATCACCGAATCACTTACCTATTAAATACTACCAGTCAAAATGTTGGGGTATGTAAGTTTTCTTTTTTATATATATGGTATATATTTTTTTTTTTGTTGAAAAAAGCATGCCATGCTCACTTTGCCTGCTTTTATTTAATCAAAAACACACAAAACAGTAATATATATTGGTATTACCAGAACTGATATACTTTACAATGTAATTTAGTTATGTCTTAAATATAATATAATATAAATATAAATAACATAATAAAAATATCACACAATTGCAAACTATTTATTTTAGCTACATAAAAAAGTAAAAGTTAGTCAACTAAATTTGCTTCTTTAAATGTTTGCTTCTCTAAAATAAATTAATTGCAACCACTGTAAAAATGTAGTAAATTAAATTTCCATCTTTTTTTGTTTTTTAGTTTAAGCTGATTTGGGCTCAAGCAAAATTATTTATTACTGTTAACTATTATGAAGGGCTTTTTTATACTTTTGTTGAATTTGTAATACATTTTTCAGAATGTTTTTTTAAATATTTAGACCCCAAACTTTTGTTCAAATGTATTTTTGTCTAATAAAATGCTCTCTAGAATTAAAATGTCCTTCCTAACAAGAATGTAGCAAATACAAGTTTAGGCTAGAAACCGCTCCTGAAACACACTGAACACAAACCTTATACAGGGCGCTGACTTTGTCCTGACATTTAATGTAGTCTTCATAGTCAGCAAACACCTTGAACCTGCAGCCACACCAGACAACCAAAATAATTAACATTTTATATGACCACTTTTAAACTGTGGCTATGTGAGAAAGGGAATGAAAATGGACAGAGATATCAAAAAAAAAAAAAGAAAAAAAGATATAGCACTATGATTTTTTGTTTGTTTGTTTATGCTTTTCTTACCTGTCGTGGTGCATCAGCATCTTAACAATGTCTTTAAACTGATCAGGTTCTCCAGGGCTGAAGAATCCTCCAGAGATCTGATCCATGACTTGCTTCAGTTCTGGAATGCGGTTATAATACTCCATGGCATCATATCTGGAAACAAACCAACTTCAACTAAGTCAAGCTGAATTGTACCTGATACCCTCATTGGCAACCTTTCCTTCATTGGAATAAAACAGATTTTTTTTTTTTTTGCAATTTTAATTGTATTACTCTGTTTAAATAAATTAACATTTAATAAAATAAATGTAAATAGATAAAGCTTTCATAAACATGAAAAACTGAACGCACTAAAACAAACAACTACAAATGCTATTTAGTAAATCATTAGTTGAAGCTAGCTGTCACCCTTTCTTATCCAAAGCTTCCACATCCTTCACTCTCATGCCGAAGATGAAGAGGTTCTCTTCTCCCGCCTCTTCTGCCATCTCCACGTTAGCCCCATCCATGGTGCCGATGGTCAGAGCTCCGTTCAGCATGAACTTCATGTTGCCTGTTCCAGAAGCTTCTGTTCCTGCTGTGGAGATCTGCTCGGACAGGTCAGCTGCAGGAATGACTGAAAAAGAGAGAAAGAAGCAAACTGAGTGAGACGTGTGAGTGAATTAATAAGACAGGAATCTGATCAGTAAGATTGCATCCTACCTTTCTCAGCCAGTGTAACCCTGTAGTTCTCAAGGAAGATGACTTTGAGACGATCTCCCACAACACTGTCATTATTTACCACTTCTCCAATTGCTGTGATCAGTTTGATGATCATCTTAGCAGTGTGATACCCAGGAGCAGCCTTGAAGATGCATGATTAGTCAATTAGCATTTAGATTTGAGTAGAACAGATCTGATTGGTCAGTGAAGCGATCAGTCTCACCTTTCCTCCAATCATAATGGTCCTAGGAGTCCAGGTCTTGTTGGGCTCCTTCTTGATGCCTGATCACACAAATAGTAACATTAAAGTAGACTATCTTTTAAAATATTTAGATGCATCCAGAGAAACCTGAATTATTATTGACTTACGATTGTAAAGGGTGATGATGTGCAGACAGTTCATCAGCTGTCTTTTGTATTCATGGATCCTCTTCACTTGGACATCAAACATGGAGTTTGGGTTAATCTTCACCTTGTATTGTTCTTCTAGATGCACTGCAAATTTCATCTTATTCTCCTGAAAAATGCAAAGCAATATATCATGTGATGGCATCATGTTTATAATGAATATACACTACATTTCACTTTGATTGTGGGATATTTTTCTCACCTGTTTGACTTTAGCAATGTCTCGAATGAAAGCATCGTCGTTCACAAACTTCAAGAGATTCTTCAGCTGGCTCAAGTCACGGATGTAGTCTTCTCCAATTCTCTAATGTGAGACATTATAATTTAAATTTCACAGTGTTTCTTACACAAATCTTTTGACTTGAAATCATGTACATTTATTATACTTTTTGTATGTTTTCTCAGTAGTGCCCCCTACCTGTTCATACTGTTCAACTGCTAACAATTTTTATGTACTAACAATGTTCTTTACCTCAGCAATAACCTCAGCCAGTCCAGGGTTACACATGACAAGCCAGCGACGAGGTGTGATACCATTAGTCTTGTTCTGAAACTTCTGTGGGTCCACATCATAGAAGTCCTTAAAACTACACAAAATTAACCCAACCAAGTTAGATATGATTGTTTTTCACCAGGGCTAAACACTACATCAAAGTATGGTAATTGCAGACATATTATGTAGATATAAACAGTGGAGCATTTAGAAACATTTAGACATTTAAGATGCAAATATATGAATATCATTGCTGTAGACAAGTATGCTTATGTTTCTTCTTTAAAATAAATGCTTATATTTAAATGTTTTTTATAAAAGAAATTCTAATTTTTGTTAGGCAACTACATATTGAACTGATCAAAAGTGATAGAAAAAACATTTTGAAGTTTACAAAGTAGTTCTATTTTCAGGGTTTCCACAAAAATATTGAGCAGCACACCTGTTTTCAACAATGATAATCATAAGAAATGGTTCTTGAGTGCCAAATCAGCATATTACAATAATTTCTGACACTGAAGACTGGAGTAATGACTGGCTAAAAAATTTACTTTCCATCACAGGAATAAATTTTGTAATATTACAAAATTAATTGTAATAAAGTTGTAATAAAATTTTATAATATTTCTGCTTTTATGGAATTTGTCATAAAAAAAAAGTTGCCTAAATGTAAGAAACTTTTAAAGAGTAGAATATATTTTTAAATGTGATTTAGGTGTCCTAATACTTTTTGGGGCTACTGATCTGCAATATAAAAGCATTAAAAGACATACACAGTGTCCTTAATAATGTTGGAGTGGATTTGTGCAACGCCATTAACTGCGTGAGAACCAACGATGCAGAGATGAGCCATGTTGATCTTCTTCTGTCCGCCCTCCTCAATAAGAGACATGCGTCTCAAACGATCTTGATCACCAGGGTACAGTGCAGAGATCCGCTGAGAAACAAGATAGAAGATGTAAGGTCAGAACAGAGAGTAACAGGAAAAAAAGTACACGTGAAGTTACTTTTCTTTATCTGCGATTTACTGGATGCTGAGTCATGTAGAGCAGAAGAGGTTGTTTATATAACCTCACTGTACAGTTTACTCCTTATTTGGTGTAGACACAGTCCTAAAGCATTTACTGATCTCCCAAACCCTTCAAAAACATAAAATTCATTTTTATCTACAAGAACATTTCAAATGCAATGTGCCATGATGAGAACATCTGTTCCCAGACCTCCAGGTGACGTCGGTTAATCTCGTAGATGATCTCTAGGTGACGTGGCAGGAGGTTGTGGAACAGGTCGACAGGCCAGCGTTCAAGAGCTTCTGGTAAGACAGTGTGGTTAGTATATGCACAAGTACGCACAGTGATGTCCCAAGCCTGAGAAGAAAGCAAGAGAAAAACAGAAATTAAATTAACCTTTTTTCACTTTTATGTAGGTAAAATAAGAGAAAATCGTCATAGTAGAGTAAACTTTTATAGTGGTGAAAGGAAACTACAAGTATATTTTTGCATTCTTTAGTATAGTGCACTTGCAAATGACGTGGATTGAGAGAAGGTCACTCTGTATTTATGTGAGTCAGTTCATTAAAGTATACTGTTGTGTTTGTGAAAATTCAACCAACTAGCTCTGCTAATCGTCCGTGGCGTGGTGTCCAAACCTCCATTCTTCACTTGTAGCCAATCAATAAAACATTCTAAAGGTCGACGTGGACTCCAGCTCGTTAACATAAGTTAGATTGTTTTGTTTTCTGAGGTAGGCTAATGGGTTAACATTAAATTACTATTCACAAAGCTGTTTTATTCAGGGTAGCCTATAATACAGTAAATGATTGGGTATAATATTTAACATCTTATATTCATCATTTGTAGCATGCCAGACACCCAGCAATCACAATAATGTTCTGCTTTGTTGCTTTTGATATAAAACAGCTTTCAAATTAATGTGTTTTTATGAGTGCACTTGCAGCTGTTGACCGTCGAGTGGCGCTTTAATCATAAGTTATTGAGCAAATGCTTCAAAGCATGTTTTAGCAAATAGCCTTCAGCCTTTGCCTTGCTGATGTGTGCTGAGCAGTCAGCGGAAAATTAAAGAAAATAAAAAAACTGTAGTTAATATTAACAAATTACAATTTAGTAGTCTACTTATGAAGTTATTTGTGTTTCTTAGAACAAAAACTTTTCATCTGAGCTTTAAAAGTGGTAGCCTATTTTACTGGTCTAGGAAACATACTTGAATGTGTGAAATAAAAATATTCTTATTATTAATATTCGTTACAAGTACATTTTTAATTCATTTGATTAAAACAGCAACAGCGTATATATTTTTTTATTCGTTACCTGTGCTTTATTTTGACAGAAATACTCGGGAAAAGATTTACACTCCTTAAGAAAGTACTGCGAGTTTTATGAATTCTTTCCTTTATTTTAGTATAACGTGAGGCACTGTATTTCACTCCCATTATTAAGACATGACTAAAATAAGAAACCTTTTCTATATGAAGTCTCCCTAAAAGATTTCTTAAAAATGAAAGCGGCAGGTTAAGAAAAAACTCTCCTTTTTTAATTTAGCTGTTTTTAGTTTTGTTAAAACGTTTTGTAGATATTCACAAATAAAAGTAGACTCTTTATACTTCCGAATTATGCATTTAATGATGGACATTTAAATTGATGTCTTATAATTAATAATGCAAGTGATTGCGCTTTTGCCTCCGCGTCCTGCTCAGCGCACTTCACACTCTCCGCACAAACATATCCCACATTTATTATTATAGCGCATTTTTAACATCTAAACATTGATATAGCCTTGGATTGTTTTAGTGGGTATATCCAAAGTTTTATTTTAGACGTTTTATTTTAGACCAGCTCACCGTGTCCCAGGACAGTTTCTCATCATCCATTAATATTCTCATCAGTTCAGGGATGGCCATTGCAGGATGGGTGTCATTCAGCTGTATAGCAACCTATAAAAAACAGACCTCTTTAATAGTTTTAATGCCTTCGGTTTTATTATTGACTATTAACAAAGAGCTCCCCGGCTGTCTTACCTTATCTGGCAGCGTGGTCAGATCCATGCGCACCACCTCAGTTGAGCCAAACTTGGAGGCTTTGAACCTGCGGATAATGTCCTGGAGAGTTGCAGCCACCACAAAATACTCTTGCTTCAGACGCAGCTCTTTCCCCTCGAAGAACTGACATATACAAACAGGAGAATTTGTCATGAGATTTGTTCCTTAATATGAAATCACTTGAGTAGACCTGAGTTGCACTCACATTGTCATTAGGGTAAAGCACACGAGAGATGTTCTCAGCAAGATTCTTGTCTAGAACGGCCTGGATGTAACCACCAACATTAACTGGTTCATGGAGAGAGAAATATATAAGATACAGTTCATCCTTCCATTCAACAGTATGGAGTCAGTAAGGGTTTTTTTATATATATAAATTACATTTACATTTGTGACCCTGGACCACAAAACAGTAGTAAGGGTCAACTTTTTGAAATTGAACTGGTTTGTTAGGATAGGACAATATTTGGCTGAGAAACAACTTTTTTCAAATCTGGAATCTGAGGGTGCGGCCAATACAAATATTGAGAAAATCACCTCTAAAGTTGTACAAATCAAGTCCTTAGCAACGCTACTATTAAACAATTAAGTTTTAATATATTTACAGTAGGAAGAAGTGCACATTTATATGTAGGTTCACATATGTAGGCCTTATATTAAATATTTACAGAATGATAAGTGAATGTTAAGGCTTATAATTAATAGCTTATAATGAATAATAAGGCTTATATGGCTGGTTAAATGTTTTATGAACATTTGTTGATTGATTGAAGAGAACTCACAATCTTTGAGGTGGAATTCACATGGAGCTTTGGCAGACCAGAGCCTCATTGTGTTAACAATGTTGTTTCTGTATCCCGGGACTGGTGTGTCATAGGGAAGGGCAAGGACGACCTGGTGAGACAACAGGTACAGATTTAATGGGAAGACATACAGACACATGTAAAAATGTCACATTCTGGGTCTTGCTTTGCATATTAGTTCGGCTTTAGGCCCTACTGTCCTTCCTGATGCCCTTGCTAATTAAAAGTATAAATGTCTATCAAAAAAGAATTTTACTCACCCTAAATATGATTTTATTTCTTACAATGTGAATAATGGCATCTCCATTCGAAATAAATGTAGATACATGGTTGCTTTGCTCTTACCTGAGTGTCCACCCATTTCACTCCTTCAGGGTGGTGTTCCACTCGACCATAGAAATGCACAGGACGCATGTATTCAGGCCGGGCTTTTTCCCAAGGATTGCCATAGCGCAGCCAATCATCCGCTTCCTCCACCTGTCAGATAATGTCAATAATTTACTATCAAGACCCAAATGCACCAAGAGAGGTGA
The DNA here is from genome assembly GCA_032357445.1 of Enteromius radiatus. Taxonomy (NCBI): domain Eukaryota; kingdom Metazoa; phylum Chordata; class Actinopteri; order Cypriniformes; family Cyprinidae; genus Enteromius; species Enteromius radiatus. Next base: position 187,259 of record JAUCMS010000127.1, on the reverse strand, counting down.
AATACATTTCATCGAGATATTGTTGAAATATATGTTTTACCTGCCAGCCCTTCATGATTTTCTGATTAAAGATTCCAAACTCATAGCGGATTCCATATCCATATGCTGCCAGGCCCAACGTTGCCATGGAGTCCAGGAAGCAAGCTGCAGAAAAAGACAAAAGAAGCTCTCTATTACTACAAGCCCTCTATTAATTGTACGATCAGCACATTTAAAAAGACTAAGTCTACCTGCCAGTCGACCAAGGCCTCCATTGCCCAGGCCAGCATCCTCCTCCATGTCCTGAAGCTCCTCCATATCCAGTCCCAGCTGAGAAGAAACAGAATATGAGAGCAAGAGGGACCAAAGAAGGTATGTAACCTCTGAGAGCACAAAACTGCTTTGTTGCCTGGTTTCATCTTTCATCACACACATATTTGTAGGCATCTATAGCATAGCAGTGCTTATCTACAATGATTTGCCTTTCATTTCTTAATTAGAATTAAAGAACCAGAGGCAACTGATCTAAGATTAGCAGTATTACAATGCATACAGCTCTAGATCTCATCCATAATCTCATTCACACAGAGTGCAATTCTTTTTTTTGTGCCACTAGGGGTGCAGAAATTTCACACTTCAATTCAGTCACATTCACTTCCTTATAAAGTACTGCATGGTTAACATTCTTGTAGGCCATAACCTGGAAACAAGTTAGCAAGTTAGCATCATCCTAAAGCCAGTTGTTTTTTAAAGGGTTTGTGGTTTGCTTGAAATATTTGTATAATTATGTCCTCACCTGATAGATGGCCTCGTCACAGGCATTCTCCAAAGCTAAGTTTACCATGGTGTTTTGAAGGGTCCGTCCCATGTAGAATTCCAGAGAGAGATAGTACACACGCTAGAGGTGAGACAAAGAAAGAGGAATGTAAAAATAAAGATATTAACTTTTTTAAAAAGAGCATTTTTAAAAATGTTTTTATATTTAACACCAACAGCTGAGAGACATTTTGAGCAACAGTGAAGTAGCAGCCATAAAACCCCCTGCTGCTGAGCAGACTAGCCTATCTAGTGACAAGCATTATTGTGACAGGTGCACAACACAAGCCTAATCTGTACTACACATCTGAGACCTCACTGCGAAATATTCAATCACTGAAGGTTGCACAATGACAACTATCATGGAGGATTTGCTAGTGCACAAAATTAGCTTGTAATATGTAGTCTCTTGTCTATAATTAATAACATAGGTTGGGACAAAAGAATGTTTGTGCTGTGTCTCTGACACGTTGCTCATGTAAAAATAGCAGCATTAGCTGTCAGCATTTAAGGTTACATTTAAGGTCAGGATGCCAGACAAGTTCCAGATACACAGAAGCAATATTCTTTGATTATTCTTGACTTTAAGAAGTCTTTTAGCTCTTTTTCTTTTTTTTAAATGAATAAATAAAAAACAGAATTTTACATTTCCTGTAGGAATTACAAGTACTTAATAAGTAGATAAGGAAAAAGAAGGTCTGTTGATAACGGGCTATAATTATTATGTAGCCTAATATGTCATGGATGTAAATTAGCTTCCATGTGACAACTGCAGACCTTCTTTTTCCGGTTTTAGGGCTTAACCAATCACAATTGGTTCATGTGCAAATAAACACAAGAAAACCGATCACAACAATGCATGCAGAAATTATGATGATATTATGAAAACATATTCAGTCAATTGAAGATTAGATTTAACATAAATCTAAATGTGTCACGTTTATAAATCACACATCAAATGCTGAAATTATGTAGAAAACAATGTTTTTTTTAGGGTTTTTTTTTTGTAAATTTGACGGTTAAGTGCAGTAATTTGATTGATGTTTCCAGATGGGCATAAGAGCTTCTTTTTTAACGTACCAAGATGTGCACAGCCTTTTTTTTTTACTACAAAACTCACACCGTCGACATTTCTAAAATTAACAATTTGACCCGTTGATACAGTTGTCAAGGGCACACAGTGCAGCTCTTTCTATACATTAGTGTCATTTGATCTGCAGGGCATTGAATGCAGTCGCTACTGACATCAGTCACGAAAAGATTATGCAATTGTTGAAAAAAAGCATTGCCATCTGCCGAACCATTAGCATTAAGCGGCATTTCCTGTTGCAATATAAACATCAAACTATTACGCTTGCAAGCAAGATAAACATGTTTCTTTTTTGTATTTTGAAGTGTTGCGGCTCTGTTGCGCAACATTATGTCGCTGGTTGTGTGATTTGACCCTCCTCCCGTCTGTCGGTGGTGTACGTGCGGTCCCGGACTGAAGGATGAAACTGCGGCATTCGAGCTTCTTACTTTAGGGTCCTTCTCGTAGTAATGCTGCTGCGTCCGGATCCATCTTCCCACCAAATGGTCGCGGACGGTGTGCGCCAAGGCGAAGTAGTAGTCGCGCTTCGTTGCAACATTACGGTCCTTTACCAAAGTAAAGTGCAGATGGCGATTAAAATTGGTCTTGAGGTCTGCGACGTTTTCAACCCCAGCGAGACCTCGCACGGAAATTTGTTTCCTTTTCTCTTGGTCCGTCAGTGGCTTGGACATCTTGTAGTTTGTTATATAATAGGAGGTTTGGCGCAACAGGGATATAGTCTACGTGATGCCACCTGCGTGTGTAGCGACGCGCGTCACTGTGATCTCCAGCAGATGCTTCAGGGTCACGCGCGCTCATTGGCGGCTCACACTCCCCTCCCTCCATATATACACAGCTAACATATATTTACAGGCTGGGCGGGTCATAATTCATTAAAAACTAGTCAGTTATTCGTTAAGTTGATCAACGTTAGTGTAGTTGGGGTCCCCATAAGCCAATTGCGCACGCAAAACAATGCTTTGAAAATTATCTCAGAATGTTGATCTCTCTCTGGAGGTCATTGAATAATTTGCACACTGCTAACGGAGATTACAGAGCGAAAATGTGACTCTTTTGAGGGTACCAGTTTTACCTACAAAATGTCCATACAAAGGCTCTAGAACACTTATATATGCATTACAATAAAAGCGCACATTCTTTGGTTTTGCAGCAAGACAAAACAACACATTCTAGTGTTTTTAAGAACTAGGGGCCTGTTTCATAAAACAAGTTAACCAAATAAGCCAGGTTTATTTTAGTTAATCTGATTTCTTGTCATTTGATTATTCAGTTAAATCTTATTCTGTAAACTTGTTTTATGAAACATGCACTGCATTGATGAGCAAAGAAACCACATGGTACACATCTAGTAAAATTAAATGAGTAAAAAGCTAAAAACCCTTTGCAAGGTTGAACAGCATCTTTTGGAACAGGAAAACCCTCCCCATCAACCACTGAATCAAAGACCTGATGTTAGTACAGCAAATGTGATGTGATCAATAACAATTCAACACCATGCCAACTTTTATTTAGTTGAATGCTTCATTACAAAAATATTGAAATACATTTGGTGGAAGGCAATTAATGAAAAGTTCTTTTAAATAAAAACCATTTTGAAAGGGATAGGATGCAAAGTGAGCACAAATTATACAGACCACCTAATAGAGTAAGCCAATCATCTACAACATCTTGAAGACATAAACGTCTTTTTGTACTATGCAGCAACAAATGCACAGTTGGCTAAGAGTGTAAATGGTTGTTTCAACACCTGTTGGAATGTTGCTAACTGAATGTCAAGCAGATGTCATTTTTACTCACTGAGAGGATTCAAAAAGAAAACATGAAAGCAGGCTGGCAGAAACAAAAACAAAACACATTCCCTGCACATCAACATTTTGAACAAATATTCAACCAACAGATCAAATACTACAGTTAAAAATCATTACAATTGAAGCAAATTTACACATTAACCACGCTCTCGGTCTCTCTCACGTGCACGATTTCTGTGTCTAAGCTCGGGAAACAAATCTGAACTGAGACCAATCAAAAGAAAAATAAACCTTTAGCAACTAATCACTGTTAATCAGCTGTTAAACGAACAGAACTAGGTACAGTCCTGCGATGTATATTTTAGGCATTACTGCATGGTCACAGGGCCATAAAGACTAAACGGAGCCTTTAACTCTGGGGTGGAGGCGGTGGAGGTGCAGGGGGCATCCCGTAAGGTGGCATTCCGGGAATCCCCATCATGGTAACAAAGTTAGGGTCCATGGGTGGGGGTGGGGGAGGAGGTGCATACATCATGCCTGCTGAGCCAGGTGGAGGTGGTGGTGGAGGGGGAGGAGCACCGGGAGGAAGTGGGGGTTGGACACCAGGTGGAGGTGGCACCATAGAGGGGGTGCCCATGGGTGGAGGGGGCTGAGCAGCTGAGGTGGCCGTCTGTTGAGGCTGTTGCCAGGGTGGCAGGTTTCCAGTGGCAGGGGTGGATGTGGTGGTTGTATCTGAGCAAACAAAAACAGGTCAGTCCGAGGCCAAAGTAAACATTTTAAAATGACATCAACTGTGCACTACTGTAATACACTTACTCTGTTGCCAAGGCAGTGGAGCGCTGGTTGCCATGCTGCTGGTGGGTGGTGGGGGAGGAGCCTGCTGTTGCCATGGTGGCAGAGGTCCTGAGGGTGGAGGTGGTGGTTGGTTGTTAGGAGGTGGTGGAGGCGGGGGCATCATACCCATGGGTGGCGGCAATAAACCTGACCACCAGACAAGAGAAGGAAACACCTTTAGCTTTCTGGAACACTTGAGTATCCAAGTATGGCAGCTAATAAATATTCCTAAATAAAAATGCCAGTCTGGATTTAAAGGGATACGCCACCCCAAAATTTAAATTGTGTCATTAATCGCTTATCCCCATGTCATTCCAAACCTAAAAGCTTAATTTGTGTTCAGAACACAATTTAAAATATTCTGGATGAAAACCAGGAGGCTTGTTACCGTCAATCACAGTAGTTATTTTGGGGAATATCCAAATAGTATCCTTTTGTTGCGGATGACACACAACATCGTACAGTTTCCATCTAGTTTATATTCTCCATAATGGCCAAGATGCTAAACTGTTAATTAATCATTCCAAAAAAACAAAACGTTACGGGTGAACCACTGATGGCAGATGGACTATTCTGTCGATGTCTTTTATACTTCTCTGGACCTTGACAATGTTAACTGTTTGGCAGTCAGTGGGACAGTCATAAGCTTCCAGGTTTTCATCCAAAATCTCTTGTGTTTCGAAGACGAGCAAAGCTTTCACAAGTTTGGAACAACATGGGGGTAAATGATTAACATCATTTCATTTTTGGGGTGGAGTAATGAAATATCCAGTTTTATACCACTATTCTTCCAGATAAAATTTGTATACTTTATTAAACAGGAATTACTGAACATCACAGGTTATACTTACCCATGGGGTGTCCGGGAGGTGCTGGGCCTTGATTCATTGGAGGAGGGGGTGGCTGCATCCAGGGTGGAGGCATTCCATTGGGGTTTGGCGGCATAGGAGGGCCGCCCATGTTTGGCATTGGAGGAGGGAAGTTGTGAGGGCCACCAGGACCCTGGTGCATGCCATGGAAATTCCTGTTATCAGTAGGGCCTGAATTCATCCAAGGAGGACGATTCTGAAAGATGTTTGAGAGAGATCGAGATTTTAGGTTTCTCTGCTTCAAACACTTTTCCTAACCCAAAATATTTGAATGGAAGTGTATGTGTGCGTAATGAAATTGGCCTTCAATGAGGAAAAATCTTTGGGCTTACTGGTGGAGGCTGGTTATTGTTGGGTCCTGTAGGACGAGGTCCACTAGGGGGAGGATTGCTGTGGCCCCCACTGGAGGAAGGAACTGGAGCCTCTCCTAGCTCTGCCATGAGAGACAAGTACTCTTTATCCATTCGGGCCTTATCCTGAGCAGACTGGGGTGGTTCACCAGGTCGCTGTGCAAAGGAACTGAAGAGCAGAGAAACACAACCTTACTATGCTGTCTGAACTTTATTAGACAATAACCAGAAGGTGGTAAACTGCTTGGTAGGGGAAAAATGATCACTGATAGATGGGGGTTACCTGGTAAACTTGCAGTCTGATGAGATGTGACCTGCTCCACCACATTTTGTACAGACAGTTGTGTTTGTGATGCTGCGAGGCTCAGTGCTCTGCCATGGGCGTAAGATTCTGAGAAGGACAAAAATATTAAGTACACGCTAACATCTACAACATTTACTTGCCTGCTGCTCAATAAATCTGCATCTAATCTCTCACCTGTTATCATCTTCTCTGAGAGTGCCATTGAGTCGTGCCAGCTCCCTCAGCTGCATCTTTCTCAGGTCGTTCTGGTCTTCAGGGGTCTCAATGCCCTGCTTGAGGATATTACGAATCTGTGGACGAAAAGAAATCACTTAACAGGCAATATAATGTTTCTTGAGTCTGACAGATATTCATTTCCATTAAATGGATTTCTGGATGCAAGCATCAATTCTGAAATCCTATTTTGACTTCCAAGCATGTCTGAAATGGACTGACCTGCTCTACAGCTTTCTTTACATTCTCCATAGTGTTAGCAGTGACTAGTGCATGAAGAGGTTCATCTTCTCCTGGAAGCATCTGTCCATCTTTTCGACCCACCTTCCCCTCCTTTACTGAGCCTTTACCACGGATCATGATCTTTGCACAGCACTCCTTCTCAATGTTTTTCAAAGTGTTTCCACTGGGGGAAAAAAAAACAAAAAACCAACAATAGACCCAAGAGACGATACTTTAAAGTAGAGGCTCAATTTGGCCAAAAAATAAATAGAGAGCTCAATCATGCAACTTACCGTGGCCCAATCAAAAGTCCAACAAAGTTGATCTCTGGATACTCATCCTGAGGAATCATTACCTTGTCACTGACCCGAGTAGCTGGTGGTCTGAGAAACAAAAACATTTGACAAGTAAATATCTGATACCACAACCAGAGAGAAGGTAAAAAGCAAAAAGAGTTTATTTGTAGAAGACATACTTGTAGTCTGCAGGGGGTTTAAATTCAGGGTTCAGTCCCACCATTTCTGTAATGAGTGAATGCCTCTCTTCCTCCAGTTTCTTACGTGTCCGATATTCACGTGTATTAAGTCTCTTCCCCTCACTGTTGTAGATGGGCTCAGGAGATGGAGATCTGTGAAAAAGAATGAACAACAGGAAGATGCAGCACAAAGTCAAAACTTTACAGCAGTACTAATACCCTCAACAGTTTAACATTCAACTGCTTGCCTACTCTTGACTGGCATTGTTTTACTTGTTTTGTGGTCATTTAAAAAGTGCATGGGATGCCCCAGAGTGCTCTTGTTGTAATGGGAAAGATCAGAAAAGGGGGTGTAAGCTCTCTATGAAAACGTATTATACTAAATGCTTGGGTGTGGGAGAGTTTTGAAACATTAATAAAATAGTTTTTTATAGTCTCTATATTACATGAGATGAAAAAATAGGACAAATATCTGAGACAAATGAGGCAACCAACACACTTGAAAAGCGTCTTTTCTTGAATTCTGATCTAAACCTTTACACGTTCTCAGAGAGCACTCCAACTGTTACCTTCCCCTTGGATGGTGCTGAAAACCTGTTAACCTGCACAATGAGGCTCTGTGCTTGAAAAAAGTTACGAGAAGGGGAATTTGGGTTAGAGAAATAAATTTAGATTAAATATTAAACTTCAACAGCTCTCAAACAAAACAGCCACACAAGCGTGACAAGTTAATGAGAGGCAACCCGAAGAGGAGAAGAGTGGGGGGAAAAAAAGAGGGAAGAGTTTACTGCTGGTTTTCTTTTGGACTGATATCTCCAGCGCTGACAACCTGAAGCACCCCCCAGCTTTGTTTTGCGAGCTGGAAGTTGATGAGTGTTCAATCCTAATTCCTGGAGTGGATAGACCTTTGAGAAGAACCTTTTTAGAGTTGGCGGTGTAAAAACGTCAGATTAAGATTCTGCCGGAGAACCTAAGGCTGTTCAGAGAGCAAGGGGTGTGGCTACTAGAAAGACACTCTCACGTCAGAAACATGACATTTCCTGCTATGTTGGATGCTTATGAAGTCTATGAGTGGCCAAAGTGATCAGTGTTAAGGTTATGGTTATTCCAGAAAGAAAAGGTCAGAGGAGTCTCCTCCGAGCGGTCTTCCAGTGCGGAAATCTGGAATTCTGTGGAAGTTCCTGAACAAAATGGTGGTAGCCCCATTATGGAAAATCATTAATGACCATCCAATTAACAACCATTCAGATTTTAGAATTAAGGATTTGATTGTTTTCGACAACACTGCATTTTGGAGGTTAGAAAGAAGGGGCATTAAAAATGCAATGTATGATCTAATAAAATTCAAAATGCATTTAAATGGCTTAAACAGCGGCTAAACCAAAACTGCTACCTTAGACTACAAGAACTACACTAAAATCTTAAATTCTACACCAGCCTTCATAATACAACTTTTTTCCTAGAAAATAAACATGCATGCAACAAACAAACAAAAAAAAAAACTACAAGAACAGCACAGAATAAAATTAAATGTACTTGAGATGATCAAGATTTCCATTGTTTGCTATGCATTGTCAACAGTTAAACTTCACTGTCATATGATATGGTCTGCAAAACAGCTAATTTCAGAGTACGCAGAATTGACTAGTTGGCAACACTAACTGAATTACATGAAAGTCTAATCTTTGATAATCACAATATCCTATAATAATAGCGTTCAGTCATATCTTTGCCTCTCTGTACAAAACCGATTCAAAAATTTCTCTAAAATTCAACTAAGCATTTCAAAAACTTTCCAATTTCATAATCAAGACATTTGTTTTTTTTCTCTAACTAAAGAAAGGCAAAGATATGAGGTAATTTCAGAGCAAGGCCTTTAGACTTTCTTCATTTAACAATCACTTACCCCTACACATCAGTACACTTACGAACTGGCCTCACATAAAATGGCGCATTAAAAAGGTAAAGGAAATGTTACTGTTGGTGGGTTTAAATCGTTATTCCGACCTGTCCTCAGGGTTAACAGGGATTCCCAGGTCTCCTGTACGCAGTTTACGTGTCAGGTCTTCGATCTGCAGTTGGACTGGAAGAAATCAGGTTAGGAAGAAAAAAAAACAAGGATGGAGAGAATTGTGGTTAACAAAAAAAACCCACAAAAGCAGACACAATACACTGTAAAACTCAATGTGACTAAAGTTAAACAATGAATAGAACACAATTACCATGGTAATTGTCAGTTCACTAAGAATCAAGGTCAACTGAAGACTTCTGATTCAAATTTTCTGAAATATCAAATTCCACCCAGATTTCTGGAAAACACATTTGAGCTTGAAAGCATTCTTATAAGCCCACAGAGATTTCCCAAAATATCTAGACAATTTGAAGGTTTGGCCAATTTAAGATCCAAAAAGCTGGAGGAATTTCAGCAAACTATTTCAGAAAAAGGTTAATTGCAACAGGCTTTCGATTTTATGCCACCAACTTCAAGAAGTGAAACTACTAAAATTCAAATTTCAAGCATACATTTAAAAATACTACTTCACATACTATAGTCATAATCTAAAAAGGTGGCAAAACATGAAGGCCTGCCAGGAGAAACAAAAAAAAGTTGGGTTTAAAGAAAACAAAAATCATATTGGCTAAGTGGTATGAGCAACTGCATCCTCAATGAGATTTGAAATGAAGTTATTTAAGAGGATAAAACCAGCGTGAAAGGACTGCAACTTTTAGCAACACTAACCCACCTCATCAGTATTATTCAACACTCATCAAGTCATGACAGCCACTTACCAGACATTACCAATACTAATAATTTAAAACAACTGAGATGCAATTATAGAAATAATCAGACAAACAGATCAGCCTTTAGTGGATTGTGTTTTGTTTTTCATGCAAAAGACTAGATTTAATTAAGCTACACCAAAAACTGACCTGTAATTAAATAAAGTTTTGCATCACTCATGGGTTTTCACATGCATTTCTCTATGACATGCTTAAGAGAATCAAACCCCACAGGTCACAAGTTGAATGGTGCAGGTTGATGATAGGTAAGGTGTCAATAAAAGGACTAGTTAAAGAGATGTAGGTCTAGATCACATTATAGTTGAACAAACACTACACCACATGCCATTGCAAAACAAGTGCCTGACAGCAATGAGAAAGCAATTTACTACACACTGCTTTCAGACACTGAGGATGGAGATGACTTTCGCAATTCAATGTTGGACCTGCATTGCTTTGCAGGCAAATTAGACTTAAGACATTTTGCATAGTAAACATAAGCAGTGATGGACTCCTGCAGCTGGAGACAGTTCACAGCAAGCAGTAACATCAGAAAAACACTGTGGGTTCTTGCTAATGGACATCAGATGGTATGCATACAGTGCTACTAATACCTCAGTGCTTCCTAAACAAAGAAAACGTCCTCACTTTGCACATCGATGTAGTTAGTACATTCTAGTGAACACGGGGGCAAAGTGCTGAATTTCAGTTGATTGACTTCTCTGAGAAGAGAAAAAAAAACATATATCCCTATATGGATTCATTTGAAACATACAGAGATGGCCATTTGCTCTGAGACTTTCAAATTGATGGTTAGCAAAAACCATTTGTCCCATTAACTGATCTAAACATATCATCGCCAAAGACGTCAGACTAATGAAATTCAGCAATTACATCCTGCATGTGATGTGCAAACTGTGAGGAAATAATAAACTGGTTTTGGGACAAAAAAGTGAGCTGTCTGGGTTTAGAAAGAATACCCCCTCATACACAAACACAATGCAACTTAATAAACTATATGACTTGGACACACATTATAAGAAGAGTAAATTCAGATATTCACCTATATAAGCTCGTTCCTGGTCCCGAGTCAGACCGGGAGGGATCACGGTGGGCATGCCCGGAATAACAGTCTTCTGATCAGGGGTCTCACTGCTCCAGCGACTCCGTTTCCGCTTCTTCTGGCCAAAATCTAACAGGGAATGATTTAAGGGAGATGTGATTACATGAAAAGTCTATCACTCTTGCTCTCTGTGTTTAACCCTATAAAGTTCTCAAAAGCCCATCATACTTAAAAAAATAAATAAATAAATTACAAAATGTACTTCTGTTTACTGTTTAAGCAGTATCAATCAAAACTTAACTTTTATATTGTTACGGTCACAATAAACAATTCCGGAACTGAAACAATTTAGGATTTCTTGAGTATCCATCTGTTTTTTTGTTTGTTATTTTTAATGTCCAATAAAGAAAAAAAAAAAAAAAAAACAGTGACAACTGCCATTTACATGCCTTTTTCGCAAGCAGTCTGTTAGAAAAAAATTATACCGCAAACTATCAGAACGAACTTTTGGCTATAGAAGTATAAGCAAATTGCATATTTTAGTTTGTGCCCAAGAATAAAATGCTTCCCCCCCTCTTTGAGTGTGAAAACAAACTTATTATAGTTGACCTATTTAATTATTGTGAATACATTTAAATACTTAGTCTAAAAGTTCCAAAGCCTCTTCCATTGTTACAAAAAAGGCAACATTAACGTTACGTATGACGACTATTTTAATCGTTTTTACGTACGCATGTAAATATTACATGTTACGTTTTTGATCAATCAAAACAATAGGTCCAAGTGAGCGCGATAAATGCAGGCCAAACTATAAAGGACCAGGCCGTTTGTCCCGAGTCTCAGGTCCGTCCGCGTTGTTTACCTCCACTCCCCGCCTGAGACGGCAATCCTACTCCAACTGGGTTTGATAGCGCAGAACTCACGGCTCCGGGGAACTGGGGAAAACCTGGGTTTGGTAATTGCGGTTGCTGTAAGTTCTGCAGCGGGAAAGACACCGCGGGCCCGGGCGGAGCCATTAACCCCGCGCCGGGGCCAGATTCAAATCCTCGTTTAGCGCCGATACTCGGGTGCAGCTTCCCCAGCGGGGTTGCATTGGCTCCCGTTGCCATTTCTGGGCGTCAGGGGCTTCTCCGTGGTTTAGTATAAGCACAAAAAGAGTGTTTTTCCTTTCTAAATAACTACAACGTATATCTCCTAACATGCAACCTTCTACTATCACCCGCTGATTAAGATGGCGTCCACCGATATCGACAAAGAAGATTCGACCTCAATTTAGAACTATCCGATTGGTCGAAGATTATGCCAATCCATGAGTGGTTTACAGTCATTGGATCATGTAGGGTCTGTCGTACTTCCGACGGAGCATTTTAATGGTCTTTCATTGGTTGTTCTAGTGCTCACTCAAAAAGCGGCCAAACCTCTTAGCAGGGTAGGTTGGTTCTTATAGATGCGTTTCATCAGCACGGCAACCAACCACACTACAAGTACCATTCTGCACAATTTATTTTCTTACACAACTAATTATTTACTCGGAAAATATAATATTCATGTAAAGAAACGAGCTAAAGCTAAGACAGGCTGTGAACATTTTATAAAAGAAATTAAACAATATATTACTACTTTGCACAATATTATAAACGGAAAAGCTTAAAGGCTTATGAAGCATCGTCACTTAATTTGATTTTATTAAATGTTTTACATTTTTTTTCCATTTCATTTTTATCCCCGGCATATAATTATTTCTTCTCTTCTATGTAAATTCACTCGTATTAGTTGTATACCCTTTTTCAAATGTTCCTATAACAGTTATAACCGAAATACTAGAGAAATATGTACATATATGCCTTAAAAAAATTTAACACACATTTGTATCTGAACAGTATAGTTTTAAAATACTCTTAAGTACGTTTTATTAACGTAATAGCTTATAATCATCTTCTATGACTGTTGATATTCAAATAAACAAACTGCATGTAAATATGAATGCCAAAATATTTTATATTTAAAAGTAGAAGAATCATGAATTTGAGAATCTAACAATTTTGTTAAAATAACATTTAATATTTAACTTACAAACTTATCTTTGTAAACTTCAGCATTTGTAGCCTGTGCATCATAACTTGGTCCATTTTATTGTAAACCTCTTTATCTTAATGGTAGGTGCAAAGGCTTTAAAAAAAAAAAACAGGAACGAATTAAAGTAGATGGACTGGTCACATCTCTTTGTAAGTTATTTGTAAAAGTGTGTGTGTGTGTGTGCAAGAAATAGTTTTTTTATTATAAATTATTTTCATTATCATAATTAATTATATTAGAAAATATTGCATACATAAAGATATATGTCCCATGCTGATTTAGCATTGTATAAAACTGGGAAAGATGTTGAAGAGGAATAAGAGGAAATAAGGGTATGGTTAGCACAGGAGTGCTGATAGTACTGAATCGCAGGAAACGGAGTCAGCACGTTTAGAAAAAGGTTAGGAAAAACAAGTGAAATATTGTGCATGTATGCTGAACAGCTAGACTCTTTTTGTCAAGAGCCTTCCCTGCCATAGTGAATTAACTAAGAGACAGAAATGTTATTTAGAAAAATAGTACATTTTCCATTCAATTACCCAAAGCAACTGAGTACAAATACAATTGCTATGATTTACACAGAAAAAGAAAATGTGTTTTAACTTTTATTAATGAGAAGAAAATATATACACATTTGTATTGACAATAAAAAAAAAACACACAAAAAAAATGGCTACATCAAGTTTGTTAAGACGACAAAAGGAGTTTAGTGCCAGGAAGTGGGCCATCTGTATTGTCCTTGACCCAGGCAAAACAGGATGCATCACAACCTCTAAAATGATCCATGAGCAACCAAGAAACACCTGCAAAAAGAGGAAATTATAAAATCATGTCAGTCATTCAGTTATCTATTATGTGTAAAACCGACAATATGAATTATAAGACAAGACACTTTTTTAGGTAATAGGAAGTAACCAATTGCTTAATTTTGAAAAATCTGGCTAAAAATAATGTCAGTCTCTGTTTGTTTTTATGAATATATTGGATGTGTAACCAAAATATCCCTTATAAAATCATAATAAGGATATGTTAAATAAGCTCATCAATGACTGGAAATCAAACATTATTAACAATACTTCACTGCTGTGTGAAAGACAGAACTTTAAAGGCATAGTTCACCCAAAAATGAAAAGTCTGTCATCATTTACTAACCTTCATGTTGTTCCAAACCTGTATGACCTTTTTCCCTATGGATCACAAAAGAAGTTGAGCAAATGATGCCAGAATTTTCAGTTATTGTAGAGGAACCAATATCCCTTTAACAATAATCGCCCTGCTTTCCGTTTGAGAAAGCTTAGCTCTAACCTTTTGTAATCCTAAAAAGATCTCACCTGACTGGACACAGGTATTAGGCTAGTAAGCATAGCGCGTAGCGGCATATGGATCCCGCGGTACGTCATACGCAGAGTTCCTGGGAAGCGAAGAGACAGGAGAGAGGCGCGACCGTTCGTACGCGTATCCCTCCGCCTCTAGGGGAGCTCGCCGGATCGGGCTCCGCTCGCGGACGTAGTAGGAAGAGGTGGGAGCCGGAGGAGGGGGAAGGGGATGGCGCTCATATGGGTCATGGTTAGAGGAGGATAGGCGCTCTCTCACGACCGCCGAGGAGGATGGGGGAGGAGGGACAGGAGGTGGAACCGCGCGTCTATCTTCGAAATAACTTGCTCCGTACGGACGTGCCCGATATTTCTCGTAGAAGTCCACCACCCCGTACGGATCTCTTTCCTCATAGGGCGGTCGCCGCATTGGGTACGCAGGCATCGCACCGCCATAGGCCACGCCACTGCTCCCATACGCAGCCTCACTGCCGTACGCGGGGGCCATGCTATTATCCGTGCCAATTCCGTAGCCCGCAGGCATACCGTAACTCACTGCGCTTTCAAAACCCGCGCCCCTTCCATACCCTGGGACGCCGTACCCTGCGCCCCTGGAGAAGCCATGTGAAAAGTTGCCACCGAAGGCCGGCTCGCCACTGTAGCCGCGATGAAACCCCCGGCCACCACGTTCACCACCCGCACCAAACCTGAGGGGCCCATATCCTGCCGAGCCTGGGCCCTCTCTGTAGGAGCCGTTCTGGTCCATTGGGCATTCTTTGGACCAGTGGCCTTCCTGACCGCACCGATAACAACCCGTTCTCTCTCCCATTCCCGGCGCGGTACGCAGGCGGCTAGTCGAAAGCTTCACGCTCATCAGTTTGCCTTAAGGAAAAGAAAGAATTTACCATGATATTTCTATTTTGGTTTTTAGCATGCACACGGATCAAACGTTCAGATAGTCAAAGCAGGCCTAGACTTCACGCTACGTTTCAACAAAGTAAACGACAAAAACACGGGCAGAATTTTTCAAATGAAAATCGCCACTATTTGGTAAAATTGTAATTTAATGTCAACGTTAAACACTGTTCGCAACTCACTTGCTTTTGTAATCTGATGCATTTCAGAGCAAAGAAGGATAAAAAAAAAATGTAATGGTTGTTAACTGATAAAAGTAGTTGTTATGCATTACTACTTAATTTCTTTGAACACAGTAATAAAAACACTTAAAAAAAAATTGTACATTATGAGTGCAGGATTTGACATCCCCTATTGACCTCCATATAATAAACTAACAGTAGAAACATAATTGCACAGTTTTCCTCCTCTTATCACTTACCAATTTTTCTACTTACCAACCTGCAATAAGGCTCAGTTTTGGAACAAACATGAAAAGATACAATTTTGAGCTAAAAGGACCATACTGGTTCACCTTGAAAGGCTGTGTTGTCCAAGCCACTGATGGCCTCCATAGCATCTTCCACTCGCTCCATGTGAACAAATGCATAGTCTTTCACTATGTCACACTCAACCACGGGTCCATACTCCTCAAACTTGGCCCTGAGTTCTTGGTTGGAGCAACTACTGCTGATGTTTCCGACATGAAGTTTTGTAGAGGTCTTGGGCTTCCCTTTGCTCATCTCCACATTCATTGCCAAACCGTTCAGCACATAATGGTGAAGATTTCGAATGGCTTCATCTGCCTCTGTTTTGTCATCCATGTGCACAAAGCCAAAGTTTTTCACAATGTCACACTCAGATATTTTGCCATACTGAGAAAAGAGGGACCGGATCTCCTCAGCCGTAGTGTTCGGCGAAAGGTTCCCAACAAAGATTTTTACCATTTTAGTAATGTAAAGTCAACGTTAAGGCCCTGTTGTGAGGGGAAAAAATACATAATATTACGACACTGCAGCATGTGTCTATGAATGCAGGTAAGCTACAAATAATGATATGAGGTCAGAAGGACCAAAGACTTAAATGATACATGTACAAAATATCATCCTGCTTATATTAAACAGTAAAACACATGAAGAAAAGCTTTATAAACGTGTACATTGTTACCGCAAAACAGAACAACAGTAACTTAAAAAAAATCAAACAAGTCTTATCTTTAATCGAATTTTTAAATTAATCGGCTAAATCGACATTTAAAATAGTCCAGTTCAACAATTAGATGACTCGTCGAAACAGATACTATCTTTTGGACATGTCCGATTCTGAGGTGAAAAAGAGGATTTTGAACTGAATGTCTCCGTCCCAAAGCGCATACTATCCATTCTAAATTCTATGTATTGTAACGTTAGTCATTTTCAATACCATTTAGTTCTGACAGTATACAATTTGGGACGTCGGTATTGTATATCAGGCACACACAAAAAAACTTTATTTAAATATTTTAGAACATGTAGAATCATGCCACATCGGAACGTAAGCGAAACTGAATCGTTCGAAAGAATCGACTCCCGCAACAAGGCGGGCTTCCATCACCAATAGAGGACAATGGGCAAAAAAAAATCTACATTTGCTATGCTCTGATTTATGAGTCGTGTGCCAGCACAATCTCTACATCTAAAATATCTGTAGAAGATAAGCTTCGTATTAATGACTAAAGAATCGAATTAATTTATACTGCATATATTATACTAATCAAGTTAACGTTAGCTTACAATCCTTCTAGCCCTGCAACAGCTAGCTAACCGGGAATACGGGCAGAAACACTGTGGAGAACGAATGAAACATCGCGACAAAATATAGGAAATGTAAGATTAGAGATTAGCCGTTCAGTCAAGTGAACACTGGGCTATTTTGATCCAGCACAAAATGTTTTTTTCATACCTTTTCGCGATGCTTGCAGGAGCCGGTGCGAGATGAAATGGCGTCACTCTTGCGTCGCATAAAGCGAGGTTGGCTGGAGAATAGCGCTGCATGGTGTTAAAACAGCCCATCCCCTTTTCTTTTCTACACTCTCAAAGCCTGCTGTAATAGCTTGCAACTGGAGCTCTCGGAGATTTCAAATCACCACGTGGCCTGATAGATCGTGTAATGATCAGTTACGTAATAAAGCATTAATGTACCAAGAACTCAAGAGACACATTTAAGGTAACGATAATCATGCATAAACAGAGACTTCTACTATGAAAGACAGACATGTATTTTTTGTCACCAAAATACTGGTTTATTATAAAAGATAATTCATAAAACACACTCCTGACTTCTGTAGGAAATATACAAACTACAGAAAATCAAATTTATAAACATTTTCACAGAGCTTCCCAAGGCACCCATAAAGAAGAATCGCCAGTAAATGCTAGCCGTCAAAAGGTGAATAAAGCCCTGAGTGAGAGTTGATCAGCACATTTAATGCAAATTTCCAATTCACTCACATGTACAGTCCACCTTTCCATCTAGGTGAATCTTCTTACAATGTAAAGATTTCCTGCCATGAACAGTCATTGGTGTGTACGGAACAGAAAACAAATTTGCATCCCACTGAAAGCTGCCCAACTATTTAGGATGTATATCAAATCATATTTTTAAACACTAACACATAAGTTAGAGGGGATAAACAATCAAAACAAGCTGAAAAGTTATGGCCAAGCTCCCAAATCACAAAAACTCACAGACATTGGTAAGAGAAGTTGATCATCCTGTTGAAAGGACCAATTAGATACAACACAATTCAACAAGCAAGTACAACTCATATCTGAACAGTGTGTATATACCAATCACCTGGAGCAAGTAATAAAAAGAATGTTGGAATGTTGAATTTGAGTTTATTTTCCCATAAAGCTTTTTGCAGCCGCAGGATTAATTACAGATTGCCACTCCCCCTAAAAACAAAATGCTGGCATTATTATCGCCAGAAGAAACATAACCAGATTGTCCTCACAAAACTTAAATCAAAGAAATAAAGTGGCAAGCCAACCCGGCAGCTCCAGAAAAAGTCTTGGAGCATAAAAAAAAAGAAAAAAAAAAAAAAAGTGTAAATAATAGTGGATCACAACTTGACAGGGGGAAATTAAACACAAAAGTACAATTGCAAATCCAACAGAGAGTCTGTATAATTGCCATTAATAGTTAAAATTACGCTGACATGAGACAGCCCACCTTACCTCTGGATGCAAGCAAAAAGCAAAGCAAAAACCAAAATCACAACTACTTCTTGCAATCATATACAGATGCCTCCACTGGAAAGGAAAATTTAACAGCAGTTTGTGCATTATGGGTAAAACATTAACTCGCGGATTTAATAAGCATTGTGATCAATGTGCCTATCCAATCCTGCGTCTTTGAAATCCGATGGAGCATCTGATTGACTGAGGTAAAGTCATTAAGTGGAGGGAAAGTCTCTTCACTTGACAACACCTAAAAGAAAAAAAAAGAAGAAATATTCTGTGAGATGAAACATTCGACAGGCATTACCTTCAGACTTCTGTACTTTTTAACCCGAGCAAAGCGGCTCCGCTTACTATAGTACTCGAAACGGCTTGCGCTTTAGAACAGATCACGCTGACATCTCATCTGAGCCAAAGTCAACGACCCGCTATCGCTCACCTTAGCATGTGTGTGGGCTTAGTATGCGTATCGAACCCGCTCGGTGTAGTTCTCTCTGGCCCGCGGCACGGTGTAAGTCGATGAGCTCCTTGAGACTGGGGAAAGTCGCGAGCGCTCATACGAGTAGCCTTCCGGACCGGCGCCCACACGTCTGATTGGGCTACGGTCCCGCGAGAAGTACGCCAATGGAGTGGGAGGCGGAGGCGCCAGAGGGCGTCGCTCATAGGAATCGAGGCTGGGAGGAGCCAACCGCATCCTTGAGAGAGAGGAAGAAGAGGGAGGGGGGGGAGGAGGAGGAATAGAGAGAGGCCTGCTATTCTCGAAGAAGCTAGAGCCAGCTGGACGAGCCCGATACTTCTCATAATAGTCAATGCTTCCGTAGCGTTCTCGCTCATATGTGGACGACCTCTCAGGATAGGCACTCACGGGCCTGCTTGGGTACCGCTCTCGAGCATCCACGCTGTACTCGCCGTAGCTGGGACGCCGGCTCATGGGTGGGGGAGGGGGTAGCGGCCCTGCTGGGTAACCTCTACTAGGAAGACCTCCAGGGCCGCCCATGCTGTAACCCTGGGCACTCCGTGGGGGACCTCTACTGCCAGGGAATCCCCCCATGCCTCCGCCATAGCTACCGTTTTGGCCGCGTCCGCAATCTTTGGACCAATGGCCCTGTTCTCCACAGATGTAACAGCCAGTTTGGTCTCCCATGCCGGGCGCTGTACGGAGGCGACTTGTGGACAGTTGTACTTTGATCAGCTTGCCTTGTGGGAGGAAGAGAACACACGCAAGACAATGTAAAACTTTCTTCCGCTCACGTAAACCGTCATTTTAAAAGAGAATTATTGCATCACGATAGCCACAGAGCACTTAAAGGGTCAGGTTGCACAAAAAATTCTGCCAATGTTTACTTGCTGTCATGTTTTTCCAAACCCATAAAACTTTTGTTCATCTTCGAAACGCAAATTAGGATGATTTTTAAAGAAACCTTAGAGATTTTCTATGTATGTGTGCTTAATGTTTTAGCAACTTTCTGAATCAGCAAAGTTTTGCTTACTTGTCCTTACAGTCCTTAACTTTTGCCACTCTAGCAGTTAATAAAACAACTCTCTGTGTTTATGTCTGTGGCAAATCATGGGCTTCTGGGATACGCCGCAGCGGTACCTACCCGAACCAGTCAGAATATAAACACTTATTATATGTATACCACAGTGATTCAAGACAAGCCAAAAAACATGGTTTGGAAATTGTTGAATTTATGGTGGGCCTCTAATTTATTAAAAGGGCCTCTACTAGCCTTTTCTATCTATCTATCTATCTATCTAAAAATGTAAAAAAAAAAAAAAAAAAATCTCAGATTGAATAGAAAAATATTGCTTCATGTATTGTGTTAGGCATTACTTTACTATTGTCATCACTTGTAAGTTGCTTCGGATAAGTGTCTGCTAAATGACTAAATGCAAACATAAAATATAAGGTTTCCAAGATAAACTAAAATCTTTTGAGCTTGGAACAGCATGACTGCGAACACATGAGACTTTTGGATTAACTATCCCATAAATAATGTATCAGTCTACTGATAATTCTGTAAAAATTAATTCACTTTAGCAATTACAAAGAACTGAAAAAGGACAACATTCATCCAATTCTTAAAAAAAAAAAAAAAAATCTAAGGAGAATAATGCAACCCTTGGTAACCATGGATTTCGTCGTTTCGAGGTTAATGTTCACCTTGGAAGGTCGTGTTATCCAGCCCACTGATGGCCTCCATGGCATCCTCCATCCGCTCCATGTGAACAAAGGCATAGTCCTTCACTATGTCACACTCAACCACAGGGCCATACTCCTCAAACTTGGCCCGGAGTTCCTGATTGGTGCAGCCACTGCTTATGTTGCTCACATGCAGTTTGGTGGAGCCCCTGGGCTTCCCCTTGCTCATCTCCACATTTATGGCTTGGCCATTCAGCTCGTGATGGTGGAGTTTGCGGATAGCCTCCTCGGCCTCCTGCTTACCTTCCATGTGTACAAAGCCATAATTTTTCAGGACGTCACACTCTTTAACTTTGCCATATTCAGAAAAAAGATTGCGCAGATCTTCCGCGGTCGTGCTTGAGGATAGGTTGCCAACAAAGATCTTAACCATCTTTATTGTCGTTTTTTCCTGGACAGAAGGAGCATAGTTGCGAAATGCACGTTATATCAACAGATGATTCCCTACATTACTGCTGTGTTGGCTTACAAAACCATACACATTAATCCTATCAGAGGTTTTGGTTTCGATTTTGTGGCTTCAGGCCATAATGATTTAGGCACAACTTTAAATATGCTGTGTGTGACACTCACTGATCGGCTGAAAGTGCATTGAGTGCGCAAAGTAGACGACCAGGTTCAGTTCTTGGACTTTATGGCGCAGCTGAATTATTTCGCATTGCTAGGCCACGTATCCGCGTGACCATCACACACAACGTATTCATTTTCTTAAGTTTTATTTGTCATCAAGTGTGTTTTTAATATCCCGATACACGATTAAGCACAACCGGTGAGCGTCGGTGGTTTTCAGAGCTGTAACGTTATGCCAATGGTTTCTTCTGCGAAAGTTAATGCTAAGCTAAGTTAGCACGACTACTTAAAGTTACCCGAGGTAAACGTCGCCTTATTAAGAAACGTGTTATTACATTACAGTACTAGTCCAGACTGCATTACCTTCATGTAATATCTAAACACTAGAACTCATGTAAAGTAATAAAAAAAAAAAGTTATGCAGGGATAGCATTGCCTTACCGTAAAGAGCACTGGCTGCGAAGATGAATGAAGCCTAAAATGGAGTCGCCCGTGTAGCAGTCAATGCTGTTCCCCTCAGAATGTATGTTCCCCTTTACGTATTCACACTATATAATCTTGCGTAGTTGCCGTGTTACCATACGTATTGTCAGAACTAACGTACTCATGAAGCGCAACTGCATGTACGGGAAGCAAAAGGGATCAAAAAGTGCTGTCTTTTCTCCGAAACTTAAAAATAGATTTGAGAAGCTAGGTTTTTCCTGTGTTTGTTTCTTTCTAGAGCAGGCCTATTTGAAACAGTGTCACAGGTGTTTTTAAATCTCATTTAATTTTATGAGTGAATAAAGGGAATAATTTTGCAGCAGGTGGAACAATTTACAAAAAAAAAAAGAAAATAAGACCACAAAAAACAATGGCTTAATTCAATTTGCTTAATTGCAAGAAAAGCATTTGTATTCTTCTTCTGTGGGTTGATTATTAACACAACCCATCTGGAACCATCAACCACAGTAATCACAAGAAATCTATAAAATATCAAGAAATAAATTAAATTAAACATTTTAAGTAAAGGAAAGGACGTGACATGTGGCCAAGTATGGTGATATTTGTGCTCTGCATTTAACCCATCCAAGTGCACACACACAATAGTGAGAAGTGATCAAACAACAATTTAAATAAAAGTAAAAGGTTAGAGATCATCAGCATCCAAGTCATCAAATGTTTCTGCCTCCTCACAAAAGTGACACAGGCTACTTAGGTCATCTACGAAGTACAGTATAATGGACAAGGTGTGTGTGCGCGTGTGTTTTACACTAATGAAAGTGATGCACATCAAAAAGCATGACAACAACTTTCATGGTTAAAACAACAATAAAAAACAATAATAACAACAAATACTATCAAAGATGTTCTGAACACAAGAAATAGGCCCATTTAAAGTGACATTAAAGAACAGGTATTTTTTTTACCATTGTAACTGCTGGAAAGTCAATACAAGTACTAACTTAGTTTCAAGTGTTTGTATATATCTATATATGATTTTCAGTATATGAATGTCACTTGGAAGGTGGAAGTACATCTGGGAATTACATATTTTAAATGCTAAATGGTTATATTCCTTGAGTTTTTTTTAAATTGAAAATTACTTCAAACTTTTTTAGAGCCATTGTTAGGATTGACAACACCAGCAACAATGTGGCATGCTCATGCCCAAAATGTATAGCTAGATTAATGATGCATTGATTTCATTAGTACTCTCTACAAGTAGGCTATAGATACTACAACAGCTGTGTACTTACCCTTGCATCTTGTATTTCTTTGTGAAAGCAAGAATATAATAACAAAAGGGAACATAATCGACCATAGACATATAAATATTTATTAGTATTTATGTGTCTATGGAATCGACTGCTACACCCGCCGTCAACGACAGCATTTCTTGTCCACAAATGAATAAAACACCAACATGCTTTTACTGGTCGTTTGGAGTGTTTAAATTATTAGCCTATTTCACATAAGATAACTCTCACTCATTATTATCGAGGCACAAATGTAACGAAATACTATAATTACTTACCAAAAAATAATAATAATAGTAATGAATTACACAAAGTCCCTTTCTGGGATTGTATTTCTAAATTCTCTGATTATACTAGTAACAGTACAAAGCAGATTACGAAACATTCGATTAGCTTTAATTAGCTTTGCCTTTTTATTAAAACAAAAAAACACAATTTATGGATTATATTGCTGTCAGGAAAAAAAAGAAAAGACATTTATTAGGCTGAATGGAGTAGTCCCAACTTAAAACATAATTTAGCTCCTTTTCAAACACCCCTTGAAGGTTTACATTTTTCAGATTAAAAAGCCCCAATAACCATATTTCTGTTCAATTTAACTTATGTCTAAGATGCCCTTTAAATGTAAATTTTGTTTTGACCCCACATAACAAAAATAACTTGTTAAATTCTGTAAATTTTCAGTAAAAAAGAAAACAGGACATTTTATGTATGGCCTGGAATTAGTGATCCAGTTGGTATTAAAATAGCCTAGTTCTAAATGTAAAGTCACAATATCAGTAACATTCTAGCATGTTTACCTCTGTCCTATAGAGATTTTGCAATATAAATGCATTCTAAAACAAATGTATAAGACATTTGAGTTAAACACTTTACTTGTATACAATGCATGTATAATAATACATACACACTTATCCCTTAATACACAACTGCCATATTCTTAAAAATAACAACCAAGACAGATTGGGCAAGGGGGAAAAAGCTTTATTGGTTTGTTGAAAGTGCATTCACCTTAATTGGAAAATAAGTAAAATGCTATGCTGAGATCATTGCCAGAAGAGGCACACGCACTTGGTGTCCCACAAGTAAACAAACATCCAAAACTACACATTTATTGCACAAACGGGGGGGTTAATGGGAGAATATATATATAAAAAAAAAATTACATTATGCAAGTGAACTTAAAACTTACCTCAGGCATGAATTCATCCTAAAGCCACTTAGATCACTTGCATGAAGAAAACATTTGGACCCAAATACAGGTCACTGAGACACAGTCTGTGTACTTAAGCTGTACCTTGAAAATTTAAGTAGTGAAAGACATGCTGAGATGTAAAGAAACTAAATGCAACAAGTGACTTACCTGGCATTATCAAACTTAAAAAGAACCATTGATTGTTTAAAACACTGGGAAGTCTATCCACTTAATGAATCAGAATGATAGGATTATTTGGACACAGACAGGAATATTGAGACGCCAATGGTTTAGGGCAATCGCCTTGAAGACTAAGTGATCGCTTTCATTTCGCCGCAGAAGCAGTTCCATTTTCCGTGATGCTCTTACACTAAGAAGCATGATGTTATGAGTTTTAATTCGAAATATATGTCTACAATATATAGCTACTTTAATGCCTATTTAGGCATGTTGAGTTTAAAAGATTAGCACAGAAAAGCAAAACGACGGTCCAAGTTCCAGTCTTTATTAAAACTTTCAAGTGTTCCTATGAAAGAAAAAAAATTATACAAAGTCCTTTAAACTTCGATACTCTGCAATTAAAATCCACACTACAGCACAACTTCAATAAAGCCAGTAGACGGAAAGGTTTTATTGCTGCGGAGATTGTATTCTTACTTGCATGCCGCACTTTAACAGATAGCTTAGAGGGGAAAGAAAGAGGGAAAAAAAAAGCTTTACACAAATGAATTTTTGGTTCAAAATCAAGTTATGAAATAGCGCTTGTTACAATAGTTTAATAACAAACGATAATCTCATTTCAGATTTTTGAAAGGTCAAAAATGTACAGTGTGATACATTGAAGTGTTGTTTGAAAGAAGAATTTTTATATGCGTTCCTCTCATAGCCTTTACCAAACCACCAAGTTAACCTAATTGACGTGCTCTGGCTTAGTGCCTCTCTCACCTATCAAATGTTAAACAATAAAAACAAGGCAAAAAAATAAAGCAGAGTTGACAATTTAGCATGAGGACGATTTTATGCGTGTAAAAGCGGTAGTTTTATAGAATGTGCAGTCCGCAACAGAACTCTTCCACTATGGTGCGCAGGCGAACGAAACGCGCTCTGGCAGACAAAGACGTATCGCGGCACGTGCACCTGGAGACAACGACGACGATCTTGTTGAATAATTTACACCTGGAAAGAGAGCAAACCACATGAGTCAAACGGCTGCAGTGCCATCTGGGATTACTGAATCGACAAGCCAAGTTAAAATAAAGACCTGTATGAAGTCTGTTTGATTTATGCGAAGTGAAAAGTCAATTTACCAGCAGAATTTACCATCTAAACACTTCGATACGAAGTTCAGCGTTCCTCGAGCAGTGCTTTTTAAAAGACCATAAGGCCATTAAAAATTTACGACCCAGGCACTTTGATACAAAGTTTACGTTACTGCTACCTGCGCATCAATTACACACGCAGAACAGCGCAAGTACGCACATTCTGGGTATTATATTATTTGGCTTGCGGGACCTATTCTCACCTTGGTTTACAAAAGCGCAGTGGTGCACTTAATACGAGTAGCGCGCAGGTGGTGGAGGCGGCGCCGCCCTGTCAGCATAGGGGTCTCTGGCCCGAGGCACGTTGTACATCGGGGTCCGAGACATGGAGAGAGGGGACAGACGAGATCGCTCGAATGAGTAACCATTCCCGGCGGGTGTCTGAAGGGTGGGAGGAGCACGTCTGATGGGACTGCGGTCTCGTGTATAGTACGAGGATGGCGGGGGTGGAAGGGGGCGTCGCTCATAAGGGTCAAGGCCGTTGCCAGCCAATCGCTCTCTCATAATGCCAGATGACGGGGGCGGAGGGGGAGGGGGGATGGCACCTGGACGCCGGTCCTCATAAGAGGAGGCACCGTAAGGGCGAGCGCGGTACTTCTCATAATAGTCAACCACACCGCGTTCACGCTCGTATGCCGGCGCTGCACGCTCTGGGTATGGGGGGCGTCTGGGGGGCATGGGTGGTGGTGGAGGAGGGGGACCAGGGGGATACCCGAAGCGACCCCTAGGATAACCAGGGGGCTCAGGCCGGTCACCGGGGAAACGGGGTGGCCAGTATCCACTGTCTGGGGGGCCGTAGCCTTCCTCCTCGCCTCTTGGTCGACTTTTTGAAATCTGCACATGAATTC
Organism: Enteromius radiatus; assembly: GCA_032357445.1. Classification (NCBI taxonomy): domain Eukaryota; kingdom Metazoa; phylum Chordata; class Actinopteri; order Cypriniformes; family Cyprinidae; genus Enteromius; species Enteromius radiatus. Next base: position 161,137 of record JAUCMS010000127.1, on the reverse strand, counting down.
GTTTGCCTGCGAGTGTGAAAACAGTTCATATTAGCAATTGATATAAACATGCAAAAGAACACGCAAGGAAGTGGCAAGAATGGATTTTTTTTACCTTGGAATTCAGCATTGTCCAACCCCTTGATGGCATCCATGGCCTCGTCGGAATTGCTCATGTGTACGAAGGCGAAGTTTTTAACGATTGCACATTCGGTAACTGTGCCGTACTCCTCAAACAGCGCTCTGAGCTCTTCATCTGCTCCTTTGTCCACATTGGCAACATGCAGCTTCACTGGGCCCTGGTTTTTGCCCCGACTCGCTTCAACGTTGATGGGCGTTCCATGCAGCTTGTATAAATGAAGGTTTCGGATCGCCTTTGTCGCACTTTTGCGATCATCCATGTGGACGAAGGCAAAGTTCTTGATAATGGCACACTCTGTGACTGTTCCATACTGAGTAAACAGAGACTTTATTTCTTCTGCCTCTGCCTGTGGAGGCAGGTTCCCAATGAAGATCTTTACCATCTTTGCGAATGCAGAGCCTGAAACACACTGTGACGAGATACACTTCAATGAGTTGCTAGCAATGCAAAACAATTTATCATGGTTATAGTAATGGCTTTTTGCAAATCAACGCAGAAGAATGAATAGACGAAACCACGCCTGGTGCTAAACTGAAATTGAAAGCTTGCACTGAACTTCCTGAGAAGCCTATCAAGTCAAACCGGTTTATGCAAATACTTTACATTTTATTTCCTCCTACATACACGAACACACGACAAAATAAAATGCTATTATTGCTTAAGTTCTGCGATGAGTAAAGTTTCGAAGCAAAAAACAAGACTTCTCACACGTTCTTAACGTTACATACGCCACGGCCTCATGTTACTCATTTGTAGCGGACTATAAAACATTCACAAACATTCAGTTTACTCACGGCGTATTCGTTAAAGTGTTTATGTTGGTAAAATCAGAAGAACAATAATATAGCAAGTAACCGTCAGTTCACGGGCTCATTGCCTTGAGAGAAAACTCAGTTTCTGTTGCTGGGTTTGAATAAGCTAACAACGTTAGCTTGGTAGCCGAGCCGTCGTTGCGCGCCGAGATGAACACGATGTATCTACTACTTTTACATGTAACCGATTAGCAGAATTTGTACATACCTTATGAAAACTGCGTATATCAAAAGTGCGTTAATGTCGCATGCAAAACCTTTACTTTAGTACTGGCGTTATAAAGGTCAAAGTATTAAAAAAAAAACACTCACCGCCTGTTTCTCACCACAATGAGGAAGAGGGTGGGTCATTCAATAATATACTTCCTCAGTCCCGCCCACAAGGTTGAATAAACCAATCAAACACAACCATGTGGATCACGCGGAACGTGACAAGTTTGTGGAACTTCAAAAATAAAACTGAGTTCTGAATAGAATATATACTATATCTACCCAAAGTCATGCATTTCTGTATGAACTAGCAATAAAATAAATAAATCAATAAAAATACAATATAATAGATCTCGGATTTTTTCTCCTGATCTAATAAAATAAATATCTTCTAATCTAATAAAGTTGTTTAAGTCTCTATCAAAATGATCCATAATTGCTATCCGGTAAATTACAAACTTGATAAATTCAACAATAGTATTTCCCCTATTTGCTAATTTTGCCTTCAGTCTGAAGAAACAATAAATGTTTTGGGTCTGTGCTTATTGTGTTAAGTGTTTTGGGTTGACTTTTCCAATTTTGTTAAAAAAAATATTTATATCCAAACTTCTGTATAACCGCTAAAATTTGTTTTTGGTTAGGCTACTCTTTGAATTTAGACCCATCTTACTACAATTTTATTATCATTTCTTGCTATTTCTTGCTAATTGTTACATTTAAAATATGTAAATATTACATACAAATTTATAGTACATATACATTTACTCTAAAAGAAACTCTAATAACTCTATTGCATGTAAGACTCTTTCTTGGTTTAAGTCTTATAAGCTTACATAACATGCTTTAATATCCCAAAGAACACCTTATCTTACATGCTGTTTAAAAAAACACTTAGACAATTCTTTCTGCTTCTATAACTGGTTAGTGTTTTTCACAAAACGAAATCTGCATGTGACTTGGGGTTATTATCACAGCGGAAAAAATGTGTGCGAATAGGCTATATATAAAAACAATAGGCCTATTAAAATGTTTTTAGCGTGAGCTCTGGTTCATTCTACCAGTAGGTTGCGGTAACGAGCCACACAAGATAAAGATATCCCTTACAGAACGTGTTTAATTGTTTACTTTGCAGCTATCGCTGTGTTTATACAGTTTTGTCGGGACGTTTTGTGGAGTGACTGTCTGATAAGTCATTGTAAATGATGACCATAAACGTGCTCACAGTCATGTTTATTTAACTCTTTTATCTATTCATTAAACGATGTCATGTCACAAGACAAAAACCGAGTGCTTTAAGTTTTAGTTTACATTCAACTATGCAACAAAGGTTTTTTTTTTCATCAAAACTTCAAGACAAGTAATATTTTTGAAACGGCCTTTAATATGAAACAAACAGTGAAAGCATAGAAGTCTTGCGCAACTCTGGAGTTTTTGAGAGTCACATGTCCGGAGCTGGGGAGGGGGGGATTTCTGTGCTTCTGATGCAATTCCCTCTTCGTTTGTTGAGCTCATAGTTAAGCGATCTGAGCTTCAGAACAACAGTCCGATAGTTGATGAGCGTTGCAAACAGCTTCTGAAGGTAAGCTACTGTTTTGTTAGTACTAGTACGGCACTTGTCTAGTACGTTTATTTATACTTTAGCGTAGTTTTTGTCTCGCTAGACCTATGCTATGCTATCTGTGCATTCTCACTTTTAAGTCAGAATAATACATTTTGCTGCAACATATATTTGTTCACTGTAATAACTTAACGAGTTCTTATGGTTTTTCCTTAGGTTTAACTGTAAATAAGTTAATTCAACACCACAGAAGTTGCGACATTATATTTCACAGAATGAATGATAATAGCAAACTCGAGACTGAAGAACTGCTTACCTGTCTTCATGTCCATCTCTTCCATCCAAACCAAGCCAGCCGTCCTCTCTTCCACAACCTGCCCCTAAATCAGCCGTACAAAATGGATGCTGAAGATCCACTAAGGCTTGGCCGTGATGGACAGACCTGCATCTTCGCCCTAAATGACACCTCTGTTTCCAGAAAACAGATCTCCATACAGGCGTATAAGAAAGCTGGCAGCTTGTTCTTGAGCTTCATGATCCAGAACATGAGCCAGAAGGTCAAGCTTATGGTTGGTGGGTCTGAGCTGAGATACCTTGAAAGAGCTGAGCTTGATGATAAGGTGCTCTGCCGCTTTGGAAGATATGAACTGCTGATTTGGCAGGAACCAGGAGATTGCGAGAATAAATTTGAGGTCCTGTTTGAAACATGCAATGCACCCCCTTCGCAGGAATCGGGCATAGATGTGCCATGCAAACCGCCTGTTATGGATACCAGCATGCTATGGAGAAACTTTGAAAATGGAGCACCTCTAAGTCAAGAGCCACTAGAGTCAGACGAGACAGTTGTTTTAGTATGAATATTTTTTGGACATTGCTCTGCAAGGAAGCAGACTATTTAGAATCTGTATTTAGTTATTATTGTTGATACTGTGAGTCATGAAAGCACTCAGCAGGTCTTGTAAGTATAACAGAAGTGAGCTTACAAACATTTCTTCTGGAAAGTCTGAACTGAACTGGTTTTGTTGCCTATACAGTGTCTTTGTGCTCCTCCTCTTTTACAAATATTTTATTACATATTTTGCTGAATTTTATTGGAAATTATTAGTAATTGTTGTCACACACTCGAGGTGCTTTGTGTTTTCACTTCTTCATTGTGTGTATAAGTGCTTTTGGCCATTGTTTTTACTTATAATATTGTTTATTGCATTGTATTATTTTATATTGACTGTTACTAGAGTGTGAATCACAAGCCTTTGGAAAATGTGAAATTACTATGATTTAAGGGTTATTCAGTTACTACTTTCATGATATCTTATATAATGAAATAAACTCTCTTTTTTAAGTATATTGTCCAGATTTTACACACATCAAGAATGATTAAAAAATGTTTGTTTTCAAGTTTATGCTGTACAAAAAAAAAATCAAAATATGTTGTCAGTTTAATAAAGCATAATATGTTGCTGATAACATTTTAATAGTGAATAAATAGCTAATTAAAAAAAAATGCTAATCAACTAAATCAAGAAACAATGTGTTGTCTTTCTGTGACAGACTGGCCATCTGTTCTAGGTGTTTTCCCTGCTTGAAACCCGAGACACTAGGTCAGACCAGATGGAAGAATGGGTTCACACTTGTAGTTTTTCTCACATGGTATAAATACGTTTCTATATACGCCTTTGTATTTTAGCAAAGGGGTCCCACAAAAGGCCTTTAAAAATGTGAGCGTAATTGGCATCAATAGGGTTAAAAAATAAATAAATAGAAAAACTTTAAATTAATTAAATGTAGGACTACTGTATATTTCTTAAAGTGTTTGTATTTACAATACATATGAGTCTAAAAAGTGAATATTTGTCATTTTAACAGTTTTAAACATTTTTATTTCTGCTGCAAGATCATGATTAGTTACTGATCTTCAGAAAGCAGTTGTAAATATCTCATTTGGCACACTTGGACACAGTGGATTTTTTTATTTCTTTGGTAAGTTTAAGGACGATTAAGGTGACCAAGGAACTGAAAATAGCACCACCCCTTTATACAATAACTGTAAACTCACCTCAGGTCCTTGTTCTTACAAACAACAGGAGCCCTGATAAGCATCAGTTACATGGCAGATAGCTGATTTACAGTAAATGATGTCAGGGGTGAACAGACAAGATCGAAACTTTGATGTAACTCTCACCAGGAGTGGCAGAATTAATCTTTTTGTACATATCTTTATGCATTATTAATAAAATATAGGCTAATATTAACTTCAGCTGTTACTTGTTGAGCAAACCTCCCACTTTAGATTATATGTAATTACATGATTCTTTATTTCAACAGCAATTATTTCAAAGAAATTAAAATGCAAAAATCCTAAAGTATGCTGCACTAAGACTGACTGATTTCCTAGAACAACATTGATTGACACAGATGTCTCGGCATTAGCACACTCAAGATTGTTGTTTGCATAGTTGCGTGTACAGAGTACAGACTGTTTCATTTGCTGACTTTTGATGAATTCTAGTTACTGGGAGCTTTGGTGAGTGCTTGCAGAGATTTTCCAACAGACACATGTAGTACAACAGGTCACCATGAGTCATTGTGGTTCAAATCTTTCAAAGAACAAATAAAGAAATAAAATGTGGCAAGATGCGGAACTATGTGGAATTGACAGGAAGTCAGAGAGCTGTCTTCAGTTATCAGTAAACAGTAATTTGAGAAGATTATTCACAGTTTTAAACTCATGAAACATTTTGAAAATAATAGACAGTGAACTCAAATTAAATGCACTAGATCTTAGTTTAAGTATGTTGCATGTTAAAACACACTAAATGTATTCAATAAACTATTGCAAATATGAAAATGAAAAAAAAAAAAAACAGTGAACTTATGAACTATGTTAACTTGGAGGATGCAAAATGGACTGGATGTGAAATGTGGAGCACAAAGCCAAGGGGATGAAGAGAAGTGCATTTTAGGAAGAAATGTACACAAAATCACATTCATTATGTATTACACATGTTTGTTTTTGATCTCAGATCTTTGATTCCGCCATTGTTTGATTGTTTGCTGCCTGACTCAACCTACTTTGCCTGTTTGTCTCAAACATTTGTTTCTGTTTGCCTCTTGACCCTGCCTGCTGACCATTCAATAAAGTCTGTGCACATGGATCCGAACGTTTCCGCCACAGTCATTACACACTCAGCTGTATTTATGATTACAAGCTAAATTGTGTTTTTATGTGTAAATCTGAAAGGAGGGAAATCGGACATTGACATGATAACAAAATCCAGGCCATGGTCATCTCCAGGCTGGACTACTGCAATGCTCTTCTAGCCGGTCTTCCCTCATGCACAATCAAACCTCTACAAATGATTCAGAATGCAGCAGCACGACTGGTCTTCAATGAGCCCAAAAGGGCCAATGTCACACCTCTCTTAATCTCCCTGCACTGGCTCCCTATTACAGCTCACATCAAATTCAAGACACTGATGCTTGCATATGGAACAGCCACAGGCTCTGTGCCTGCTTACCTCCACTCACTGATATCAATCTACACTCCCTCCAGAACTCTGAGCGACGCATTGTACCATCACAAAGAGGTACAAAATCTTTTTACAGAACATTCTCTTACACTTTCTCTTATTTGTAGGCCACATCTGCGCTCTGTCATTGCTATCATTTATACTTGAAACACGCTTTAATACCACAATGTTTACCCAGCATAATCCAGTACGTTCAAAAGCGTTTTATCTTCTCCTTCCTGCACATTGACTAAAACATTTCGCCCAACGTGGGGCTCGAACCCACGACCCTGAGATTAAGAGTCTCATGCTCTACCGACTGAGCTAGCCGGGCTTTATGCTAGCAGCTTTATGCTAACATTTTTTTCAGTGTTGATCAGTAGTTGCCGCTACATCTGAACAGAGAATAGTATAGTCATTGCATATAGATGAGTTGTTGCAACCCGTTTCTATGGGAAAAAACGTGGATTTAGCCCTAAATCTGTTGTATTTACTCAAACACGAAATTACTCCAGAACGCGTATTGTTCGGATCAAATTTGCGAAAAGAAACGAGACGCAAATAACACAAGCCAGGTATTTCAGATGCAGACTAAGGTAGTTAACGTTATATATATATATAACTGCGTACATTTGTTCCTAAGTATTCTGTGACGAAAATGCTGAGATTAATGCGAAAATTGTAAAAAAAAAAACAAACAAAAAACCCACTACATTGATATTACATTGTTGCTGTACTTAATACCATTTTTCATAAAGGTCCTACTACTATTCATAAAGCTCGCTGATAACTGTCTCTGTCCGGCTGTTAACCAACAAGGACGCACGTCCTTATGCTTTATACCACTGCCATCTAGCGGTGTGAACCAATTCAGAGACAAACACTTTTAGGCTTTATACCACTGCCACCTAGTGGCCTCATAAATGGACTACAGTGATAACTCAGGTCATCCTCGTCTCTGTGCGCGCGGATAAAGGGAGGCAGGGGGAGGTTCTTACATGATTGAGCTGGAATAAGACCCCTTGTTCAAATGTCAGTCGTTAATGTTATGTGGATCGTCTGTGTCGCTTGTTTAAGCTCCTCCGTGTCGTCCTAATAAATGTTTCTTTCTGAGAACTCCTGCCTCCGCATCCCGTGTCCGCTGAAGAGCGATCACCTACGGCTCCGCACGTGACACTGATGGTTAGAGTTGCACAACAGACTCTTTTGTTTTTGACTTTGTTTGAAACTATTTACCTTGGCATTTTAAATGTAAAAATGTAAGTTGCCTAAAGCTACCCTCACCTTAAATTATTTTACACTTTACAATAAGGTTCATTAGTTATTATCATTTAACAAGTTAACATGAACTAAGAATGAATAATACTTCTACAGCATTTTACATTAGTTAATTAGTTAATGCTAATTTCAGCATTTACTAATGCATTAAAAAAATCACAAGTTGTGTTTGTTAACATTAGTTAGTGCACTGTAAACTAACATGAATAAACAATGAACAACTGTATTTTCATTAACTAACATTAACAAAGATGAACCCAGCAAACACAACAACGTTGTGAAAAGGTTGTGATAACGTTTTTTTCCTACGTATTTAATACGACAAATGTCGGGTTTTTTAAACGTTATAAATACGTTTTTTCACAACGTTGCAGAAACGTTTTTATAACGTTCGAAAGTCTCCTTCCAACGTTTTAAAAACATACTTACCACGTCCAAACTGGTGCTTCCCAATAAACACATCTACGTTGTGGCTACATTTACATTTACATGCTGCCATCAAAACGTTTTCTTTACAGTGTTAAATCTGAATATTCATCTTACCAGTGCTTTTTTACATTTTAACTTCCTTGTAGCGTTGCTGACCTCTGGTTGTTGTCCTTTTTATATGTCACGGAAGCAGACGGACAACTGAATATATTCAACAAAGGATATTTATTAATAACAAATAAAGTTCATCGCAGGA
>JAUCMS010000127.1:140230-152864 GCA_032357445.1 Enteromius radiatus | reverse complement strand
TAGCATGCTCACACGCCGGTCACGCAGAGGGCGTTCCCAAAGCGCTTTGACGCAGCTCGAGTTCCCGAAGAGGAACGCATTCACACACCCGTATCAAAAATGATACGTGAAGTCACGGACAAATTTTACACACCCGCAAATGAATATGTGAATCCATACAATGAGAGTTGCAAACTTGTAGATTATCTGGTCACAAATGCATTACTTTTCTTGGATAGTTTTCTAACATAATCGCAAGCCCAATTACTACAACTGCGTCTACCTCAAGTTAAACAATCCTGCACACATTTGCTGTGTGGATTTATTATTTTTAATTATTAGAAACTGTCATATTTTATATATGTGTGTGTGTGTGTGTGTGTGTATAAAGTCATTAATTTAAGCAATGCTGCTGATGTAGAACCACTTCACATAATTTCTAACAAAGAAACCTTTTTGTAAATTGTTTAATTTTTTTTTTTTAAATTGTTAAAAAAAAAAATCAAATGACATGTGACTATTGCTTTTGTGAAAATTCAGAAGTGAAATGAATAAATATTGATACATTTGAAAGAATAAAGTTGTTTTTGTATTGAATTCATTGTAACTGGTAAAAAATAGCACATTTATGACACACATTGTGTTATTAATGACACATTAGTGTGTTAAATATTTTAACACACTGAATGTGTAAAGATGAATAACACTGGTTGAGTTAAAAGTAACAAAATGTGTTGTCCTTAACTAGACACACAGGTGTGTTAGATACAACACAGGTTGTGTTGTTTTTAACACATCTGTTTTAAGAGTGCAGCATCATTACCGTTTACAGAGTTTCCCTAGAAATAAGTGGGCGTGTTATTATTGTATAACACCACGTGCAGCTGAGAGGATTTGCTTGTTACTGCAATTACACCTCGGCTATATATACATCAGCTGTTTTCTGCATATCATTCCTCCCTTTCAGATTCCCCATTGACTAATTTTAGCGTCTCATTAAACCCTCCACATGTTCTGTGTTGACACTGGAGAAGCTACAACAGTCCAATCACACACACACACACACGATTGTCTGAGTTTGTCATGTAATCTCTGGAGATCCACAATGAGTTTTTTATGAAGAAATATATCATTTATTTACTTAGGCTAGGTATACACCAAATATCTGCTTTCTATATATGTTTTACAGATATATTCATAACTACATTTGGCAATTTGTCTATAGAGAAAAGCACTAAGAATTTAGAAAAATGTAAAATTGTTTTTGATTAGTAAACATATTGGCATCTTTAAACAGATAGTCTATATAAATATTGAAATGACATCTGTATTTCACTATGTAACTTTAACAAAACGGCAGATTTTGCTCTTTGTATAGCTTGAGGTTAAAGGCAGGCAGGTGTTATGCACTGAGGTCATCAGTAGGGAGGATTGCTGGGGTTCAGAGGCTGGTAGGCTGTATTAATGGCTGGGGTCGGCTGGTTGAAAGTTTGAGGTTGATGAACCATGTTAACAGTAGAGTTAACCACCACAACCGACTGACGTCGAGCCTTCAGCTCTCTCGCCATCTGACACCAGACGCACACAGTGCAGCAAAACACCGTACAGCAGTCATCCTGTATCGAGCCCTTCATCAAAGACAAAACAACATCAAATCTAGTCAAACTAAAAAAATAAAAAACACAAAAATGAGTGGTCAACATCTAAAAACCCATTGATTTCATCTAAAAACTTCAAGTAGCCTAATATACTTAAGACTTAAATGTTTTATTCAAACCAGAGAAACCTCAAGTGTAAATGTTTCTATTTAAGCACCAAAATGTTCTTCCAGTTCATAAACACAAACACATTATCATGGTTGTTGAATTGTATTTATAAATGTATATTTATTGATGTAGTATTTTAACCTAGCTCTCTATAGACGGTTTCTACGACAACATAAACAAATGTTACTGCGCGTGCATGCTTTTGTGGCCCTAACTTAACTTCCGGTGGACAATAGAATCAATAAGAACAGCAAGCAAAATATGTTCGCTGCGTAAATGAAAAGGATTTATTAAAAATGCAAACTCATTCTCTGCCAGCAGGAGGTGCTTTAAGCACTAGAAACGGAGGTTTTTACTTTTTATTTTATTATTAGGCTATAATTACTTTTATGGCATGTTTGTTAAATAAAATTACATTTAAACTGCTGTTCAAAAGTATGGGATGAATATTTATATATTCAGTGATGCATTCCATTGATCAGAAATGACAGAAAGGATTCTAAATTGATATAAATATTTTCATTTAGATTTGAATTTAAATCTGTGTTCATACAAGAATCCTGGGTTTCCACAAACATATGAAGCAGCACAGCTGTTTTAAGCAGTGATGATAATAATAATGTTTCTTGAGCACCAAATCGGCATATTAGAATGATTTCAGAAGGATCATGTGGCAATGAAGACTGGATAAAAGATGCTGAAAATTCAGCTTTGCATTACAGGAATTAATGGCATTTAAAAAAGTATATCACAATAACATCAACTGTGTACTGTATTTACCTTAATGTGGAATCTCTCTCTCATGCTGCTCCTCATGGAAAGTGTAATAGGATGCAACAGGCCACCAAAGCATATCTCCAGCAGGGGGAGACAGAGACACTCTCCAAATTCCTCGCTGGTCTTACACATGAGGCAGTATGGACACCAAAAACCACAGCAACCTACCACAGGAAAACAGTGGCTTTGCATCAATTCACTTTCTCAGGCACCATTTATTCTTATCAATTACTCATAAGCTTTATCTCTGTCCATCACACACTTACAAATGCCCATGTCCTCACAGCAGTCACACACTCCGCTGCTCCACTGGGTGGCCATGTTAGTGCTCACCATCATGGCTGGCTGGACACTTATAGCTGAATGTGCCATTATGAACTGGCCTGAGAAAACACCTTCAAGAATCCAGACAAGTTAGAAGGCTAAATCTTAAACACACACACACACACACTTCGAATAAATAAAGAGAGCTGTATTTATTCATAGAGGCATGTGTTAGCTACATACACTTTATTTACTACTACAGCTTAAGTACAATTGCATTTAATTAGTTATGAGGGTTCCACTTAACCTGGACATGTTAAAGAGTGGCACCTTTTTTCTGATGGTTTCATTATTTGCATTGTCGCAGCATAAACAATGTCTTATAATTGACCTGGCTTTGCATTATTTTACATTCTAACATAAAATCATGTCATGTGGAAAAACAATTGAGATTACTTTGGATATTTGAGAGGGCAAAGCTATTATCTGTGAATCTAACCAAAGCTCTCGTTTATGCATATAGCTCATATCTAAACTTATAAGCAATTACAGTGATTGATGTAAACATACAAAAAAAATGATCATTTTTACCCTTTGAGCCTTTCTGAGTCAGTTGTGTCTTTTGCAAGCGGACGTCTAGATTGAACTTCCTGGGTAAGAAAAAGAGGTTTGATTTTGCACCGCAAAAAAAGACAGCTACAAGAGTGTACATGATATATATCTCCATTACAATCAGAGATCACAGTGAAACCTGAGCTGGACTGAAAAAGAATAATACATTCCCACACCCCAGAGAATCACAATGCAAATTTCTGCACCCTTTACTGTACTAAATATCATCAGAGCATATAGAGGAAAGAAGAGAAGGAAATAATAGAACAGTATGGTTGCCATTGAACACCTATAACTACATGAAAACATGTAAGTGATGGAGAACTGGTTTTTCATATTTCCCCCCCTCATTTTACTTGTAAATTGCCTCTGGTGTCTTGTTTCATGGATGGAAAAAATGCATTTGGCAGTGTGGTTAATAGTGAAAAAGAGTAGAAGATTGCAAGAAAATGATTTTTTCTTTTTTTCCAGATTTAAAAAAAAAGGGTTCCCATCAATTAAAAACGTGCCCTTTCTGAACATGCTTAAAAATTTGAGAAGCAAAACACATGTCATTTTCCAGACTAATTAGTTGCTGTCACCACTATTTAAAAATCAAGAACCATAAGTTATCTAAAAAAGAAAATAATAATGAAAAGAAAAGGTCACCAGATCCAAGAAAAGCACAGAAAAGGAATGCTGTAGAAATATTATATCCAGAAATCTGTAAAGCGGTGAACTTGCCTGAAGCCTGCTCTTCTGAGGGTGTGTTGATGTACTGCTGTCCTCGAGGGGGAGGAACCGACAAAAAGTCTGCGTAACCACAGATGGGTACAGCAGAGATCCTGACGTCACACAACCACAACCCTGGACCAGGTGCGTTTCTGTTGTGATCAAGAAGGTAAAGACAAGCACCGGATTTCAGTAGTTGTCTCTGTCATTTTGTTATCTTTGGAATACACCATTTTCATATTTTTAATTTCAAAATAAGCTCTAATAACCAGCTGCTGTGATGTCTATTTAAACACAAGTTTAAATAAGTAGGCTACAAAATCTGTAAAGAATGAGGAACAAATAATTATGAAAAATAATTATTTTCTTTTAAATAATAAAATAATAAATAATAATAAAATATTGATATAGTTTTATAATTAATTAATATATTATTTAATATTTAATATATATATATATATATTAATAAAATATATTCCATGCTTGCACAGTTTTAAGGCAGCTTATCGCCTTTTTGGAAGCTTCTCGACTTAACCGACCACGACGTTGCATGCACGGAGATTATTTCGTGCTTTGAAATGAAAGGATCCAGCGTACTCCGGTATCTTGGTGCATGTATTCAAAGAGTTAAGAGTTAAATATTTTTAACGCATTAATCTGAGAAAAATAATCGCATGCGTTAACACACTAGTTATGATACCACTAATATACATACATATGTCATTTTTATAGAAAACATACATACAAGCAAAAACTAAATTAATTACAATAAAAAAAAAAAAAACTAGCTGAAATATTATTTCAAGTAACACAAAGCTTTTTTAAATTGTCTTAGTTAAAATTTTTGATCACTATTTAACCTTGTTATAAACTACTAATAAAGGTGGTATGATAATATTAATATACCTTTACAAAGTCTTTCTATGCATTAACCCCTATGATGTAACATCCTGGAATAAAACCGGTTTGTTGGGACTGGACAGAATAAAGCTTTACTAAAGAATGATACGCTTGATGCAAAATGTAAACACTGCAACGTGCCGAGGGATGAATCAGTAAACATACATGGGTTAAGCTCTGGTAACAAAATGCATTTCATTTCATGGTCTTATTAGTGGTGCATCTACAGCTGGGATCAGGTTCTAAACCTCTATTATGCCTTTTAATGTTCATAAAAAGAAAGAAAACACAAGCACTAATTCAGTGCAGTGCTGAGCTATCAATCCTGTAAAATAAATTCTGCTGTCAGTCTCTTTATACAGGCAAGCAATACATGAGATCATTTGAGGAGGAACTTAGATTGTACGAAGCACTCCCACACAGGCTTCATAGTTTGTCTCTGTCATACTGATGAAAAATAGCCCTTTTTATTTAACAGGGGTAAGCAAAACATGATTTCCCTATGTTGGAAACGAAAGGGCAAATACGTAGGAGCCTGACTTCAATGTTTTGTTTGTGGTAAGCAAGCATTTCCTGACAAAACAAATTATTCAGCATTAAAAAGCAAGCAGTTTGAAACAACCTAAAATACTATACTCCACATTTGATGCATAATACTGTTATAATTAAGGTTTACTCTACTAAAAATGAAAAAAAAAAAAAATATATATATATATACTCCACCCCAAAAAATGAAAATGCTCTCATTTACCCACCCTCATGCTGTCAGATGTGTTTGACTTCCTTCTCTGAAAAATCAAGAGGTTTTCCATCTCAGTGTTCACTGAAGTAGACGGGATGCTAAAGTCAATGCCAAACCACACAAAAAGAACATAATTGATGATTTGATGCCTCAGAGATGGGTTTTTTAAACACCTAAGTTTGTCTACCAAAAAAGATGGTCAAGTACACTGGAGATTGAGAACATTCTTATTTTAGGGTGGACCATCCCTTTAATATACTGTAATCTCACGTTACCTTCTGAGTTGACTATTTCTCTTATAATTTACTATAGGAAAAATACTTTAAGAAGTTGTTATCCTCTTAAGATCAGAGAAAACAAAGTTTTTGATGTCTTTGCGTGGTTTAGAGCATTACAAATAATGTGCAACTTTTCAAAAAATAATGTTAATTCTTAATGTTAATTCATCCATAAACTATGCTGCGTCATTGGTTGAGGACAGCAGGGCTCAATTTATTTAAAAAAAAATAAAAAGACATGAATAAACATGCACTGGCAAAAGCAATTAATTTTTAAAATCACCAGTAAATTAATTAATACCAAGCTTTGTATAAACACTGTTCTCAAGATGTAATAACAGAATTATTAGATATTTTCTTTCTGCAAAATGTGTGTAAAATGGTTATAAATGGGTTCTCTCATTATATACAATGTATCTATGAACTAAATCTAATTTGCATATTAATGAGTTTTTGGGGCAACATATCATGACAAAACTGTAATAACGGGAGTAATAACTGACAGGACTTTCATAATAATAAACAATATTACATAGAAAATATTGAAATACAATTTACTTCCCTATTCAGTTATGTATCCCAAATTCGAGATTTAAATAATTACAAAATATTATACTTCGATAAGAGTCTCACTAAATTAATTTCAGACATTTTTGAAGACAGAGAGAAAGGTTAAACATCCAAACATGTGGTATCTCTGAAAAGCTCTGTACAGGACATCCAGACTTCAAACTGTTACATGTAGAGTCTGAGAAATTCACTAAAATATAATGTCCTGTCAGAGGCCACAGGGTCTAATACTGGCTTCAACAGAAGCTGAAACCAGACTGAAGAGAAGAAACCAAACCGCACACAGGTGTCATTCCAGAAATAATTTATTTCACTTCCATTTTAATCTTTTTTGTTTTTCTACGATGTGGAAAGAACCAAAAAAAAAAAAAAAAGAAAAAAAAAAAAAAAAAAAGTATAATTTTGAGAGCAGGAACCAAGATTAACAGTAACAAAGTGAGGGAATGCTCTCTCCCCTTTACTCATGACAACCAGGGACAAGACAAACGCTCCATCACCTTCCTCTGCCGCAGCATCAGATCTCCCAGCAGAGACTGAACAGGCCAAAACTCCATTTGACCAAGCTGGAGTGTGTATTACAATGCTCTCGGATGTACACGTGTGTGTGTGTGTGTGTGTGTGTGTGAGAGAGAGAGAACGAATGCATCCCTCTCAGTGTTTCTGGCTTTATCTTAAGGTTTCAGTGTGCCTTCTAAACCATCAAGACCAATCATCCACACCAGAGGGTCAAAAATCCTCCTGCCTTTCATTTAGTTGCGGGCCAGAAGCTAATCGAGTGTGTGCACGCCACTTTCCACGCTCATATTTATTCCACCTTCTTTCCACGTACGGTGAGGAAAGAGATGCTGAAATACTGTTTATCAACACTGGTCAGCTCATTAACAACTCTCTAGCTCCGCCTGCCAACACTTGTGCTGCTTTTTCTGTCTTGAAGAGACAGAATCTGTCCTGGGTTTCTCAAGTAACGTTCCTCCTAATTTCTATGCTCTTACTGCATGTCTCACCAACAAAACATGTACAGACGGACACACACTCGTACACACACAGATTAAACGCCTTTCACATAATGACTTGACCTTGGACAAATGTCCTAATTTCATGTTTGGCATTAATTATCCGTCTTTCCCCCCAATCCTAACCCCTCTTAATCCTCAGACAAAATAAAAACACCAATAAACAGGAACCATCTACTTCATCCCATGAACAACTGAAATATTGAGAGAAGAAGAAGAGAAAAAAAAAAAAAAAAAAAAAAAGGAAAATACTCAAGTTTTTTTCAAATTAAAGGCACAATGTCTCTCTGTTTCCCCTTTTTGCCCTTAAATTCAGAGTACCACAGACTTAACTGTCAATCACGCACGATAGGCTCCGCCTTCAACCCATAGCCTCTCTTCTAGCTCCGCCCTCATTTAGCTAACACTGTTTAAGAGATGCGTCTGTTTGGGAGTGTTTCACAATCCCACACCAGTGAATACAAACAATCAAAAAACAAACAAACAATGACAACAGCGAAAAAGAAAAACAAAACTTAAAATAAAACCCAAAAAGTCACGTCCTGTTTTCTGTGTTATGTCAGAAATTTGAGTCATATCCATCAGCTCATTTTTGGCAAGCTTGTCTTAAATAAGCACTAAGTACTGATAGATAGGATAAACATACACCATTACGTGTGGTTTAAAGTAGATGCGTTCGTCTTTTTTTTTTTTTTGTATCATTTTCTTCTCATAGACTTCAAGGATTTTAGTCGATTTTCATTCGTCAGTTTAAAGGTTTACGTGAATGCAAGCAGGGACAGAGTTCGCCGTAGTGTCTTGCTTTAGACGTGGGTCTTAAGGGGGCTAGATGACTTATTACGAGACCCCATTCACCAAAGCTAGAGCCTCCCCAGGTGATGCCACGCCATTGCTAGGGGAGCGCTTCGGAGTGTGCTCTTCCTTACTCACACTAGTCCCGTTTTCCTGAAACACGGACAGAAACACACTTTAAAAATCTCATGAAGCACAATTGGTGATGATGGTGCAGTGGCTTCACACTAATTACTAATTTATAAATTAAAAAAAAAACTGAAGAGACAAAAGACAAAAAAAAAAAAAACACCAAACCCTAAAGTTAAAGTTGTGTTTTATTCAATTAGCGCCGCATGATTAATTGAAATAATGAAAATGCAACGTGTGCAATATTTGAAATGATAAATTTGAAATAACTAAATATTAAATACACAATTTCTGTTATAATATTAAAACATATATGTAAAAAATATATGTAAACAAATATTTAAACACCATTATTAAAAAAAAACAAAAATAAATGATTAGCATTTTAAAGTCTCACTGATATATATGCAGCTCTACAAGCCTAAAGCTTTTTTCTCCTCTCAATAATAATGATAATAAAAAAATAAATAATAATAAGAGTAGTAGTAAAGGTCCCACTTTGTGTGACTTTTTAAGTGACCTTAACCATGTACTTGCATCAATAATCACAATGCACTTATTGTGGTTATATTGTATTGCTGCTATTGAGGAGGGATACGGGGAGTTTAGAGACAGGTTTGCTGTATGAGGAGGTTTAAGAGAGTATCAAGGTGTGACCCTCACACCTTAATGGGTCAACAGTGTAATTATAAATGTAACTACAGAAATTAATTACAAATGTAACTGCGTGCATTTTTTTAATGTTAGCACAATGTAAAAAAAAAAAAAAAACATTAATCATTTAGTACAATAAATACATATCTAAATGCAAGTACATAGTCTTTAGGGCCACTTAATATGTAGTGGTGCCATAATAATATTTTCATACATTTAAAAAACACAATTCAATCCATAATTATGCAGTTTTAATCTGAGGGCTGTGTTCTGTGTATTTGCAGACCTTGGGATGGGACGTGTGCTGGGTCACCTCCTTCTTCCCTGGGAGATTCTGTCTGCTCTGGGAATCAGCTCGAGAGATGAAGTCAGCAACAGTAACTATATCAACAGAGAGAGCAGCAGCAGTCAGGGTGAGGGGCAAAACCAGCACACGGTCAAACAAGTGCAACAAATCCTATAACCTACAGCAGAAAAACAGCTCATATCTTACACCTTCTGTAGGCCATGAATGTGAGATTAACATTGCCATTTTGCGAGCCAGTATTTTACTATAATTAAATCGGTTTAGCAACAACTTCGCCCAGTTCCTTCTCTCTCTCTCTCTCTCGCTTCCTTTTTCAACAATTCCTTCCAGTCACTCTACTAGGGCTGCACGATTCTTGTTAAAAGATGAATCATGATTTCTCTCCATGGAAATTAAGATCACAATTATTTTAAATAACTTTTTTCAACAAAAAATCTATTGCATAAAAAAACTAAGCAAAAAAACGGTACAGTAAGTATAATAAAGTGCTTGAGCAGCAAAAAAAAATTGTCTTTTTGCTTCATTTTAGTATAATATTTCACCCTTAAAGCGAAATGTAAAAGCTTTTATCACAAGTTGTTGAACATAAAAGAACATTAACAATAAACAAAAAAACCTAAACAGAACCTGTGCTTTTTGCTTCAATTGGCACAGAACCTTAACGCTAACCTGTCATCATTCTGAGGTTTCAGGGAGGAACCTCTCCTATGTTTTGGTGACACTTGAGATGATTGTAGAGATCAGTTAAACAGGATGAAAATGTGACCTGGCCGATGGGTTCAGAGTGCAGGGGCAAAACTTCAACTATTTTAAACAATTTATAACCACAATTTATTAAAAGTTAAAAAAATTACATGTTTAGGTTCCTGTGAAATGTTTTTTTTTTCCCCCACAACCTGATTACCTGACACACTTACTGATTATTTGAAAGCATAAAAACAGGTTTAATTTATTCTTACAATAGCCTTAATTTTTCCACTCATAAATTATTTGTAGCATATTCACAAGGCATAAAACATTCCATTTAATTAACAAAGATTTAAATTTTATTTTTGGAATTTAATGTTACAATAATATTTAAAATATAAACCTATTATATACACATTCTACTGAACAATAGTAATATACATCTGCCGCAACGTCCAATTAAACCAAACTTTTTTGACACGTTTATAGGATAAATTTACTCAAATGAAACGTTCAAATGCTCATGAAGTAACTTTTGGAGCAGTTATTTATGTACTATATTTATGTCCTCATTTAATGAGACAGCAGTTAATATCACCAGAGGCGTCGACTACACTTCAGTATGAGAAGTAAACAAAACCGCGCATATGCACTATTCATTAACACAGGACATGCAGAACTCATCTCTAAATACTCGACAAATACTAGTGGGAGCAGAAGTGTGTGATTAGGACCAATAACACGTGAATGCAGAAGTATCTGAATACAGAGAAATACGTGGAAGTGAATCGCCGTCATTTAGAAATCGCATTTAAGAATCTTTTTTTTTTTAAATTATATTAATCATGCAGACCTACTCTTACTGGAACGAAATAAAGAGCAAATCAGCCTTAAACGTTTTAATAAATGTTGAACTTGACAACGGTCTCTGTCAGTTTTGACCCTCTCTCACTTGGCTGTCTGTCGCGGCTGGTGGAGCCTCCCTCAGGGCGGTTGCCACGGTTGCGACGGCGGCGGCTTCTATTGCGGCGCTGGGGCCTGCCTTCCTCTTCTGAGAGAAATGAGGGAAGACAAAGAGAGCATGAGATGCAACAGGACTCTTCCAAGGCAGCTCTACAAAATTCCCATCAAATTTCCTTTGATTCTTCATGACCCCTAAAGCTTTCCTAATCTTTTTGAGTATACAGATGTTTTACAAATGTAACTTTTTGTTTAAAATCTGATCAAAGGTTCTGTTGTACCAAAGAGTAGAGAAGAGAAGACAAAGAGGTGAAACTCTCAAGTAATAAGGGCAACAGTCTATAGATGGCGCTGCCACCACTTTGGACCGACAACTGCTGAGAGTCGCTATAAGATACGACCGCAAGGGGCGAAACACAAGCAGCTGTACTGCAATAAACTGGATGAACATTGTCAGTGAAGTGCAGGGAAGAAGTGTAGCAAGGAGGAGTGCAAGAAATCACTTGTGTACTTATTTAACAGGATAAGAATTCATCATATATTACGCACCAAAAACCGACGCATCTCTCAACCTAATCAACAAGAAACTCGTCAGTAAATTCTTGACACTTCCATTCTACTCCTCTTTCTCACGATCTTTCACTACCACTTTAGTCTCTATTACTGTTTACAGTTTTGTTAAATGTGAGCACTTGACAGTAATAGTGGACTATCTGTTATAACACAGCTGCTGCTGATGCTTTTAATCTCTATTTTCAGTTAAATGTGTGCACTTGAACAGAAATTACAGAAAGAGTTACCAGAGTTTTTTAATAAATAATTAAAACATTGTGAATAAATATATGACTCTCTGCTATTATGAAATCAATACTAAACATCATGTGTGGTACTTTCATGTGTGGACCTTAAGTTTTAATTTAACAAGGAAAATGTACGATAGAATACAGATAAGCTTAAGTAAAGGGTCTGCAGTAATTTTAGCTTCCTACATTGCAAACAGTAAGCAGTGTGTAGTCAATAGTGGAGTGAATCTTTATATTTACTTTTTTCTCTGATAAATCATGTTAAATGATCTCATGATAAATCCATCTTTTTAGGCAAGTAAGTGGATCATTTCATTTAAAAAGTTACTTCAAAGTGCATTTCGCGAATCATTTGATTCAAAACGGGACTTCATAACTGTTTTGCAAATAATTTTATCCCCACTGGGACTAATAATCCTCGCTTAATGTGTATTAAGGGAGAATTTCCCGTCATTTCGATATGACAATGCATCAGTTTGCGCTGGCTCGCTGAAAAAAAGAGTAAGAGTCATAAGTGTCATTTTGGAACATCAAGACAAATAAAATAAAGAAAAAAAAGCAGAAATTAATGAGCAGTGAGTGAATATTTGAGACAGTGGAGCTTAAGATGAAGACACAATGGGCCAGTTTCCCGTACAGGGATTAAGACTAGTCCTAGATTAAAATAAATGTTAAGAGCTGTATAAACTG
>JAUCMS010000127.1:114581-136431 GCA_032357445.1 Enteromius radiatus | reverse complement strand
CACACAAACATTCCTACCATTTTGTTAATTAAACACAGAAAGTATATAAATTTGAAGATAAATATTTAGGAGGCTGATAAGATCATCTCTCAAGCAGGATTATCTGCACAGACAGCATTTATAGCGGTGGGTTTTCGCTAGGTGCAACGTGTCTGGTAATATGTGTGAAAGTTTGAAACAGCAGCTGAACGCTGAGAGAGTAGGGCAATGTGCTAGAGTTGGTGTGGGATGGACAGGGGAAATGGCTATTTTGAGAGGCGCCTGGGTAGATAGCATGTAATCCACACTTTGCCCCCTCCCCCATCAATACCCCCCAATGAGGGTATTTTTAGCATCAGTTAGCAACAGCTTTCCACAAAGGAGGGGATCAACTGACCACTCAAGAGAGAACAGTTCAATTCAAAAGCATGGTACGATGAATTCAATATATGGTTTCACCATACTTCTGAGACAAGAGAACAAACACTCTTTAGCAAGGCTGAACAATATCCTTCATGTCTGGTGACTAACCTGAAGGTAGGCCACGTGGTATTCGAGCAAGGCCTGGGCATTACTGATGTTCTCTTTGGTTCCAACAAAGATAAAGGGAACCATTCCCTGAATAACCAAAGACAAAGAGAAATAACATTTCTGATGTTAGCAAAACCGGAAGTTATTTCATATACTAAAAACAATTAAAAAGCACCCAAAACATGTGTACACTTGCATGAAAATAAACTGTGTGTTACTAGTATTGTGTTGTTTTCCCTCACTGAGGATTTATTTAACAGTAACAGTGAGAGGTTTGTTGTATCAGGTGGGCGGCTCATTCACCTCTTGGCTGCTGACAGTGTTGTCTCTGCCAGCCCCTTGCCTGCCTACCTCCTCCCTGGGCAGCTTTTTATCATTGTCCCCTTCGATCCGTACTCGAACCACGCCTGATTTGTCTACTATTTCCTGGATAATTTTGCCGTTTTTGCCAATGACTTTGCCTGTTGTGAAAAAGAGAGAATCATTGGGTAAGAAAAACACTTCACTCATGTCTGTCCATAAATGAACTGCATTCAGAAGTCTGAACAAAATGTTTCCAACTCGCCTACAAGGTTCCTCGGAACTGGGAAGGAATCCTCCTTAAACTCCAGATATGTCCTGGCCTGCTTCACAGCCTCTGGGGTCTTGAGTCAGAAACAACAACCCATCAAAATCACTGCTTGTCGCTCATCTTTATATGCATCTTTGTAAACCACACAAGATGAACACCTCTCCATAGATCCTGAATGTGCAGCTCTCTTCTTCCAGCTCAATGGCAGTGACGCCAGAAACTTTGCGGGCCTGCTGGATGTTGGCGCCATGAGATCCAATGGCCAGACCCATTAGATCCTCACGCACCCTCACTTCCTCCTGATACGCAGACGCCAGCTGTTTACTCGTCTGCGGCACACACAAAAAAAAAAAAAAACACACAAATGTTGAGCTGGTTGCCCATTTAATTAAACCACAGGGAGAATCCAGAAGGGCCAGAATTCCAGGAACATGCATATGACAAGCAAAAAAAAAAAAAAAAAACTGAATCAAATCTGCACCAACAATCAACAAGAAATCTGAACGGCAGAGGGATTCATTCTATGAACGTGGAGCTTGAAGGCAAAAAATTAAAATAAAAGCAGCACAGATGGTCTATTAGGGTTTGTTTGAGTGAGTAAATTTGTCTTTGCAGGAAAATATTGTTGTGTAACTAACTCAAATTACTTTGAAAAAAAAAACTTTCTCTGTCAGGACTAGCTAAACTATTTTGAATGTAAAATCTGTAATGAATTAAACGGTAACACTTCACAAAGTGTCATTTCTTACCACTAGTAAATGTATTAACTAAGATGAACAAACAGTGAACAATACATGTATTACTGTATTTATTAATCTTTAACATTAAGCCATAAAAATACATAATTTATTGTTAGCTCACGTTAGCGCACAGTGCATTAATGTTATAAACCCCATGTTGTGTATTTGTGCACCTCTAAGTGTTTAGTGGCCTCCTCGTTACGGGACATCAGCATGAGTTTGGTGCGAATACTCCGGAAGTGCATGTCACTCAGTAGGGCTGCTCGTTTCACGGTGCACTCGTTTGTGGACTGTGGAGAGACAGACAGACATGTTTAGACACAATGTACATTCCAGTATCGTAACGAGAGAGTTAAAAGAACTAAACACTGACCAGGACAATAAGTTGGTGTGTAAAGGTGTTGTAGAAGATGCAGTTGGCTCCGATTGCTTTCCTGAAGTCTTTGTGAATGTTCTCAGTCAAACAGCTGCATCATTCAAGAAAAGAATAAAATACATTTAATTCATCCAAAATAAATTCAAAAATCAACTTATAAAAATGGTTTAATATAATTAAACAACTTGATTGTTCAGAATTCCTTTTCATTTTAATGTTGTCTATTTAGTTTTTCTCTTTTTGGTCAAATAAGATTTAGCACAACATAACTTTAGAAATTAAATTATGAGAGAAAAACAGACATTACTTAAAATTATTATTGCTAATATTAGATTAGATTTTTTTTTCACCATCCAAAATTGCCTATGGAATCAATCTTTTAAAATGCATTTAAATGTAAAAATAATTTCCTTAAAACAATGCATAAAAAAAAAAAATATATATATATATAGGTCAAACAAGATTTAAAACAACTTTACAAATTGAAATAAGGCTGAAAAATATTGACATCTCTTAAAATTATTATTGATAATATTATTATTATTATTATCATGAGATGCACATTTTGTGTATTGCCTAGCCCTTTCACACACAACATTGGCTTAATTTGGTTAGCTAAAAAAACACAAACTTACAGACAAATTGACACCAAACTACTATTTCTCCTGAGTGGACACAGTCTGTGACTAATAAGTGACATTAACTCTTTCCTCATCATTGACGAGACTGGGTTACAATACTTTCTCCTCCAAAGTCAAGTTTTTCGGGAATCCCTGTTCTAGGTGCATTACAGTAAGGAAAGCCCTAATGCATGTCCTGAATGAGTTATGGGACTTCCCGGGTCTACTGGGTTTGAAAAAAAAAAATTAAAAATGCAGATCGTCATAAAGGAAAGGATCAGAAACAATATAGATCATAATATAGATTGTATATGTAGATCGTGTTTTGATGATTTTGCATCTGATTGTGACGAAGTAGGCTAGTCAGTGACGAAGATACCTTTAAAGACACAGAAACATCTCTAGTTATGTTGTGGATAGATCTATAACCAGGTGAGATGAATATTTATGCATGCGTGTGTGAGATCCATGTATAAACAGAGTATGTGCATATATGGTACATATGTATGCAGCCTAAATGTATGCGTGTGTGTGTTTGTGTATAAACGTGTGTCTGTTTGGTCTGTTTACTGAATGCAATCTCATTTATTCATATAATTATTTACATGTGAAACAATATGCTCTAAAATATGTTCTGTAAAATGCAGTACTTAAATAAAAATGCACTTTTCTCATTATTATTTGAAGATGTTGTATTTCTGATGAAACGTATCTGCATTCAAGTGATGATAAAGCATGAACACAAAAATAGAATAAAATGGATTTTTGTTTGAAAGCAGAGGCTTGGTTGTTTATTTTGATGCATAATGTGTTAATTTACGCCTAGCAGAAAAAATTCTGAAGG
Organism: Enteromius radiatus; assembly: GCA_032357445.1. Classification (NCBI taxonomy): domain Eukaryota; kingdom Metazoa; phylum Chordata; class Actinopteri; order Cypriniformes; family Cyprinidae; genus Enteromius; species Enteromius radiatus. Next base: position 132,770 of record JAUCMS010000127.1, on the reverse strand, counting down.
CTGTCAAATTTAGATGGAAATCATCAAAAATGCTGGCAGTGGCTGGCAACTGTTTTTGAAAAACGCTGGCGGGGAAAGAGTTAAAACACTGCATGGGTAACTTACATGTCTCTGAGATCCTCGGGTACAGCGATGGGGACTTTGTAAAAGGAGTTTTCAGAAGAAGGGGTGTTGGGATTGACCGGCCGGATTCGTTCTGATGTGACAATTTCATTGTATGTGGCGTCGCAGGCTGCATACTCGATCACATAGAACTGATTGGAAAAAAAAAATATATATATATACAAAATTCATACCACAAAAACTAAACAATAACTGCATGCTGAACAACATTATCACAACTGGATTATTATACCGATTACTATTATCTGGTATATTTTTTGATGGCTTTCTTGCATCAGACTGTTAACTTGTACATCTGACCATTTAATACAATTATTTAACCTAAAACCAATTTTCATGTTCACCTATAAGGGAAGTATCCAGATACATGCACAGTCAGCTCTGAATCGGACTCCTGTAGGGTTTATTTTGCAGTAATGACCAGCTGACTGTTTATTACACCAGTCACAATAGCTTCTTTCACAGTCTCACCACTTTAAAGACACAGCAAACAGACTGAAGCTACTCAAAGAAGGTTTTGTTGTGCTAGACCACTAGCTTAAAACGCCAGTAATTAGTCACTCTGATGAGATGCGTTAGCACAGCACACGCTCAGAGTGTGACAGAAGCCATCTTGCAGACAGAAGCCAACATTAAGTATCTGCTGCCTGTAACACAGTAAAAGCAGTGAGGAAGAAAATCGATTGAAGCTAATCTGAGAACAGCCCCCCCCCCCATGACTAAAACCAAACCATACAATAAAACAGAGCAGCCACATCTAATAACAACAGTAACACACGACTTGCACTCTGTGACCTAGAATGCAGTCAAAAGACAGGTCTAAATTTGTCCTATTATTCGACTGCCCCAGTATCAGAATGTGCAAGAGGGAGAAGACGGCTCCCCAGTGCTCCATGTAACACTATGAGAGGTCTGCCTGTCAACTCATGTGCTACCTTAACCTAATTAGCCAAAATGTGTGTTTAATGGGACCTTATGCCAGGAAACACTGCATAGTTAGTGTTAATTTGTGTATCAATAATAAGGAATTTTCTTCATTTTATTTGTTTCTTTAATAAGGAAATAAGACTATTGTGAATGCTAGTATTTTATTTTAACCTTACAGTAACGTCCCAGGTACAGGTGAAGCTCTATAATATGATGATTACTACAAGAAATAACCAGCCAACATATTGAACGAGGATGCACATTAATATACTAGTGAGATAAAATTACTTGCCAACCTTTTCAATGAAGTTATATTTAATATTTTAACGCAGAGAATTTAAGCTTTGTTTAGATGGAGCAAAATATGAAAAAAATACAGAATTTTACCTATACCTAGAAGTTTAAGCACCTAGAATAGAACCACTAACAATAGACTTCAATAAAAAAAAATTCAAGTATTAAGAATTATTTATTTTAATAATGTCAGAGTAATTAAAATACCGGTCAGTGCAAATATTCAGAAATATCCAGTTTGATTGCAAAATTATTTTTCTAGTCATGACAGCATAAGACTGTTGCAGCCATTACAGCACAACTAGTCTTGATCCCAGAACATTTCTTAAACCTGATGCCTTAAGTGAGACCCATATACAGGATCCCAGATGTCTTTAAACGGACCTACATTTTGCGGTTATTTATCTTGCTCATGCATACTCAATGCATATTCTAAAGCTTAAGGCGATCCGCTATAAGATCACCAGGGGGTTCAGTCTGACTCAATAAATGAGATCACTCTAGTGTTTATGGGTAACTGGGTCAGTGCTGCAGATGTGTGTGTCAAAGCCCTACTGGAGCAACAAGTGCCAAAAAGACCTGAAACACCCTCTATCAATATTCATATATTCACTTTGGACTCCACTTCAGACGCCAACTAAGTGAATAACGAGAGAAATGCAGACCCCGTAACCCACATCTTATCAAACGTGTGCGCAGTGGTCGCCTGCACACCTGGACCCGACTTACCTCTCCCTTCATCATCCTCACCCTCGCTAACCACCAGCCGCAGGGCTCCTGCTCATTGGCTCTGGAGTAAACCTGCAGGAGTAAGACCAGGTCAGGTGAACGCATGTAGAAAAACACTGACGGTGTGTCTGTGTTTAACAGAAAGCAAGATAATAATTAGTACCCTTTTTCGTACCAGAATAGGAGTGTGCAGTAGTATAGATCGACTAAAAAAAACGAAAAGTTTATGATGCATATATTTTATAGATTCAACAAGTTGTGATGTAAAGATTTGTGTTATCTTTAAAGAATGGCGCTATGGAAAATGGTGTAAGATGAGAGTCTGATTTATGCTTTGAAAGACGAGCATTTCAAAGGGCTATTTCTCCGGTGATGATTCATATGAGAGAGTCTTTTTCAGGGTGATGATTAGAGGAGTGCTCCGGGTGTTTTAGAGTGAATGTATCCTTACCTCCACCTCATCTCCCTCACAGATGTCCTTGTGGTAATCAGCTGGGGGTGGCAACCTCACGTCACTAAACGGCAGCTGTCTCTCTGGCTGCCAACTTGTGGAAAGAAGCCACACACAGACACACAGTTGTCAGTGAGCTTTCTAACGACAGGACAGGTATAACTCAACAACCCACCACCAAAAACCATGTCCTACTACACACAATGTAGAGAGAATCAGTGCAAATTAATACATTAACTCTTACCAGTGTTTATTTATTAAAGAGGAGGGGTATTAATGAGATATGAGGGGTCACTGTGGATCTACTGAAATGAGCAAATCATATGCTCTCTGATAAACATGTGAAAATTACAACTTAAAATAAATCTTTCCAAAAAGGTCCAGAAGCATTAGTGGTTTAGTCGTTCCTCTTTTCTTGAAATCGCTCACACATTGTCCACATTGTGTGTTTTCACTATCATATAAAAATGTAACAAAATTGTAAGCACATGGTCTCAGAAAGATGATAGTGCTCCTGTGGGTCAGCAGAACCATCCCAAGAATGGCTCCCCTGCCTGCATACCTCACCAGGCTATTTATGGATCTTACTCGGACCAAAATGTGGTGTGAGAGAAGGGGGGAAAAACACCGAAAAGATGGGAGGAGTTGGGAGACATGAAGGGGCTAAAGGGGGAAGGAGGGGGACAGGAGAACTATAAAGAGCTGCCTGACAGCTGCCGGAGAGAGTTAGCACAGGTGCTGAGAGAGACAGCTTGGAGCACACGGCTCAAGGAAAAGTGGAAGTGATCTATCAGTTGAGCTCTATAGAAAACAAGCCGATTGTGAGAGGAGCACAATCAGATAAGACCACCTTACACCAAAAAACCATTTAAAAAGTGCTGCATTTTAAGAGTGACCTATATTATCTGTATAGTGTATTCAACTACATATACATGTTTATGTTATGTGTTAAACAAAATGATGAATACATCCACACACACTATTATATATATATATATATATATACACACATACACATACACATGTGCTGTACACAACTTTGAAAATACCTTATGATTTGATCAGAAATACAGTAAAACATCAGGATTTGTGAAATATCACTACAACTTTAAAAAGTATGCTTACTATTATAATGTATTTTAAAATTAAATTTATTCCTGTGATGGCAAAGCTGAATTATTATTATTATTATATATGATCATTATTCCAGCCTTTAGTGCAACAAGAATCATCAGCGTTTATATGATAAAGATCTTTCATAACAAATGTTTTACTGTCACTTTTGAACCATTTACTGCTTAAAAAAAAGGATTTTAAAATCTTACTGAGGCCAAACTATTGAACATATTTTGTGCATTATAGACATAATAACTAAACATATTGTACATATAGTATACGTTTTATACAAGGGTTGTCTGGAAAGTATACAGCAATGTAGTTTCAATGAAACGGCCTAAGCTATGGGCAACTGGTGACTGGCTGGTTCTTCATGACAGTGCATCCTCCAGTGCATCACATCTTATGCAGAGTTTTTTGCCAAAACATCAAAACACAGGTGACTCAGCTCCCTAAAGCCCAGACTTGGCGTTCAGCAACTTCTGTGTTTCTAAACTAAAATCACCTTTAAAGGGGAATGAGAATGTCCTGTGTTTCTTGTATCTTCGATAAAGTGTGGACCTTTTTGGAATATATAACTATAAATTTAAGTTATTTATATCACACACATACTGTTTAACACAAAAATTGTATATAAAATCAATATAACTGATGGATTGGCTGCTAAAATACACTGTTAAAAGCCCTAGAGACATATATATTGCATTTTAACAGGCTAAAACTTCTCGTCTTGGCTAACCTCATATTTTTGTTGGTTGTGTAGGTGGCAGAGTGTGAACACTCATCACAAGCAAAACCTAGTCAAACAGGCAGAAGCTTTAGGAAAGTGCATGTACAGGAAACATTCGGCCAACTTACTTGTTTTCAAAGACTATTGTGAGGGAGTCTTCGTGTACATCCTTGATGAAACCCTAGAAAAAAAGAAGAAAAAACATGTTCAGCGTACACGTTTTACATGGAACCAAGTTAGCATCTGTTGCTGAGGAAGTAACATTGCCTACAAAATCTGCGTGGTGTGCAAAGGTGATGCAAAAGTATGTGCTTTTACACACATATAAACAAATAAACAAACAAATAAAAATATATAAAATCTTGTGTATATTAAAGTAGCATGTACACATTCCATAAATATGGGCACAAGCACGTCACAGGTGTAGCATGTGCTAGCTTGTGAATGTAATTGGGCAGTCGGGGGGAGGCACTCAAAGTCCCCTCCTTAAAATCTGTTCCTCATCCATCACTCCTCCTTCCTCCACACATCTATCAGAGCTGCCATAAAATGATTACTCCAGTCGCCACCCCCATCGTAGCGTAGCTACATACACACAATGCCTAATATGGGACGGAGAGACTGAGATCAGAGAAAGAGAAAATTAGATCGTCAAGTGCCAGTAGTTAACCTGCTGGAAAGAGACAGGCTCGCCTTAACGAAAACTAGCACAAGTGCATATGCAGGCCTATTTGGAGCCACAAGACACATGAATTCAAATACAACCATCAAATGCATGAATCTGCACATTATCCAACTGAGAGAGGCTTTTGAATGTATTTTCCCCCTGTATGTCTACAGGGCACAGCACTGAACCAATAATAAAAAAAAAAAAAGTCCAAAAAAAGCTATTAGCTATGATTTAAAAAGCCTGCCCCTTAACAAGTCAGCAAAAGAGCCTGAAAGCAACTGGCCAGGATTTCAATATAGACCGTCCTGTATTGAAACCATTCCAACATGCTAGATTGTGAATTCACATACACCAACGCCTGCAGACGTTTATGACCAAGAGAGTCTTACGTTGGGTGGCAGTTTTGGGAATGTGACACTACAGACATGCAGGACCCAATGGGATGAGTGGCAAATAACTAATCTATGACGGAGACTCGTGGCCATGTGTGTCCTCCATTCATTGCCCTGTATGAGGGGAACCTTGTAGAGACCTTGCTAGTAACTAGAGAGCAAAGATTTCAGAATGATGTATAAGCTTAATAAAGCGGGATACAAATAGGGCAGACTTTCCCTTATAATGTTGCCCAAAGAGTTGTAAATTTGCTAAAAGTTGTCATCCACTCATAACCTGGTTACAAAACTAAGACTTTATAAGACTTCTGGAGGGCACCTCAAATTCCAGACCAGTTTTTCATAAAAGAGAAAGTGCTGACACTTCGGTTCAGGACTGTGTGTTAAACAGCCAATACAGACTTGGAAGAACACAACTCATAATATTAACAGCAAAAAAGCAGGAGTTGTGTATAAAAACAAAGGAGACACTAAATTGGCCAGAATTCCTCTTTTACATAACAATGAGGAGTCACCGACTGGGAAAAGTAAAGAGAGCAAAGGATAAAACCAGAGAGGAGTAGTAATAGTATTGGTGGGGGTTGTAGAGTGTTAGATATCAGCAAGGATCACCTGTTCCTCTCCCACCTGCTTTGGTCCCTCAGAGTTTTACAGCTCGAAACAGCCGTCACTGTCACCTTACTGCAAAATAGTACATCCCTAAATAAAAACAACTGAACTTATAATATTACCCTCAGTACATAAGGATGTTCTCAAAGACAAAAAAGGCTAGGATGTGTTGAATTTTCCTGCAGAGGAGTTCACACGTCCACAGAGTTAGATTATAAATGTGAAACACACCTGTGTGAGACTTTGTGGCTGTAGTTTGATAAAGTTGGAGGGTCACATCAAACCATCTAAACGTCATGCTGTTAATCCATCACCTGGGAATGTGAACATATTCGCCTTCTTAGGCAACAGCAGTTCAGGAATGAGTCCATTTAGTTGATGCAACGCTCTCTTCACAAACATCAAGTCCTCTTATCACAAAAGCTGGACTGAATGTTTTCCCACAGTCTAACCTAAACTCAAGCTGACAAAACAAAGAGGACAGACTTGCGAATACACAACCAGTGGCACCACATTTCCCATATGACACTTTGATATGCATATAAACAAGCTCACAGGCTTAGCCTCGAAGGGCTAGTTCACAAGAAAATAATTGAGTCATCATTTAGGAAGAATGACACCCATTGACTTTCATTGTCCGGAAAGGATGCAATAAAGTAAACAACACTGTTGCTTCTAACATCTCCTTTTGTGGCCTACAGAAGAAAAGCAAGGATTTGGAACAAAATGAGGATGATAAATGACAAATTTAAGTATTAATACCTAACGTTAGCTATTCCTTCAAGCAGTGATGAAGTGTCCCATCATACGCCTCAAAACAAAGTAAGCTTATCCTATCCTCTAATAAAAGCGCAGAAATGCTGCCCAGGTAGGGCAGCTCACGAGAATTTGAGAGAGTCACTGGTTTCTTGTCAACAGACCCATTAGCTAACCTGCTAACAGAACTCGGCGGTTCTGCTGTTTATCAGCTAAAAAAAAACAATCCATCCAAACAGGTCGACGACTAGCGAGCAGGTCCAAAACAGCACAGCTCCCTTACGTCTCGGGCCTCTTTGAAAGTGATACACATCACTGCATCACACCTCAGCTGTCCTGATGCGTTCGTGCATGCGTGCACCAGACCTTTATGGTTTAACATTGTTTTATTTTAAGGATGAAGTACCTTGTAGAAGGCCCCGTTGGAGCCGCGCACCTCCACCGCCAACCCGTCCATGTTCGTCGGCGCGTCCCCACGACTGTGCCTCTCTTTAGGCGCTCCGACAGCGTGCGAGTCCGGTACCACCCCCAGCTTCACGGGCCTCTCGCCGTTCTCCGGCCGCTTGTGTGTGTCCAGTGTTTCGGGTGGGAGAGGGGGCAAAGGTGACGGGGGAGCACAGGAGCCACAGGGAGGGGTTCAGCTCCGACGCCCTTTCCAGCGGGACAAGTCAATAACTCAATAACGGCTGCCTAGAGCGTGAGAGAAGCTCGCAGGAGCGCCGTTTGCGGCAAGTCTGGAGCTGGAGTGATGCTGTCTGATGACGCTGGATGTAAACGAGGTGTTAGCACAACAGCTAGCGCAGCCGCTAATCAACGGTCACCGACACCTTCTAGCACTTGAACTCACGGTTCCTGCATATGTTGGGGTGTTTCCGTGAGAATCCTCTACACTATGTCTGAAAACGCTGTTGATTAGGACGTTTGTTCTTAAATAAGACTCTAGTGCTGTGCTACTTCACCCTTCCCCTCCAACACACGCCGTCAGAGTGGAGCAGCAAGACTGTGAATGACCCCGATTTCCCCACCCATCTTCACTCCACGCCCCGCCCCTCTTAGCGTTTGTGGCCGTGATTGGTTCGGTGCGCTGCCACTCTCACACAGCTGCGCGCTGTGATTGGTGGAACGGTCGGAGGCCGGTCGACGCGGACCCAGTGCTCGCGGCTCTTGGTTCGCCGGGTTTGTCCTATAAGCGCCAGTTGTGTAGTTGCTATATTTGGGTGGCTCTGGTTTTTGACGAGACCCACTGATTCACAAAAACTCTGATGCATGTAATGTAAAGAAAGACGAGAGTTATACCTTAGGGAGAAACGTATAATGTTAAAAACATTAGGCTTAATATTTATCTTGGAACAGATGCTTTGGGGCCTCTCATAATATCAAACACACTGTGCAACTATTTTGGAATGTACTGATTTTGAAACACACTGGTTTCACATTTAAAGGCTTTGGTGTACTAGGCAAAAACTCATTGATTTTGTATGTCAAATATCCTGTGTATTTCTTTTTTAATCAAGAACTAAAGTAAAATGTACTAAGAACGACTGCTTTTTATTAACCGCTAATATATTCCCAAAATACTTTTGTGTAACAGATGTAGGATCATGAAATCTTACAGCTTCATGACTTGCACACAAATGTGCTTTTTTTAATGTTGCACATGCTTTGAAATTTTCATTGAACTGATATCAAAAGGAAACAAAGGTGCCATTAGGGTTACCTTAGCAAATTAATAAATAAAGGCCCACGGGATGTTGGGATTAACAACAGGCGTGGAAGGTGTAAACTTCAGGATGTTGGTTGATTTGATGTCACTTGCTGATGGGTGAGGAATGACACGCTGAGCAGTTTGACCAAATGAGAGGGTGAGGAACTCAGGAGGGGGTTAAAGGCTTATAACAGCTGAACACAGCAGATGTGGATGTGACGACGTTTCGACAGATTCAAGTCATTGCATTTGTGGAGTGTGACATAAAGTACATTTATAAGTTACTGTTTAATAATACAAATTTGTCACATGATCCTTTAGAAATCAATCTAATATGCTGAAGTCATTTCTTATTGATGTTAAAAACAGGAAAAAAAGAAGAAAATTATTAGTTTTATTTAACATTCATTTATTAAATCGAACAAAAGTGCCTTTATATTTATCAAAAAAGGATTTCGAAAGAAAACATTACAGATTTCTATATTGCCTGAATGCTGTTCTTTTGAACCTTTTGTTAATCGAATAATGCTATTAAGCTTCATTGTTTTTAAATTGTTTTTATATTTAAATTATTTAATATTATATTCTTATTATTCTTAATATTTTGAAGGCCGATACCAATACAAATATTTGTTGGTTTTAAAATCCGATATTCCGATATATCGGCAGATATATCTATATATTTTTCAGAAACGCGCAACAAAACATTAACAGATTTCCCTAATATTAGTTATTTGTAGTTATTTATGAGTTTTAATTACTAGTTAATTCCGCTTCACTCTCGGCTTATTTAACAGCAGCAAAACTAGACATGATAGTCAAATTTTGTCATGCTTATTTGAGTTACTGACGGGGATGTTCTTTTAATTGTTATTCAAGCAATGTATGTCTTGTGACCAACTCACCATGAACACACTTCACCGATGATGACACTCGCGGATAACTGGTTCTCTCTGCTGGACTCTGACTGGATCAGCAGGTTGCAGGATGTGTGGCACGTTATACACGAGTGTTGCAAACAGGGACGGTGTAGAGTGTCCTCTGGTGGACAAACTATACAACGCCGACACTCATGACATGTTGAAGGGTGTTTTGTCCGTTTTTATTTTTGAAATATTCATTTATCGGCCATTATAAATGCCGATACAGATAGTTTGGAAAATGCCTAAAATCGGCCGATAATATTATATTACATTAATTGTATTTATATTTACACAATGTTTAAAAATGTGATGAAATAAAAAAAAAAAAAAAAACATTTATTTAAAAAAAAAAAAAGTTTCACTTTTTTGGATCAAATAAATTTTAATTTTAAACTTAGTGTAAATTTTAGAACGGTAAAAAAAAACAAAAAAACAATAATAATAATAATAAAAAAAAGACTCTTTAATAATCCCAAACCATTAGTCAAGCAAAAGGGGTTTGTACACAAAAGGTTGATGACATAACTTTCACACTTGGGTAGATTTATCATTTTGCCTGACACCGCAGTCAGTCTGCCCAACAGGTGCAAGGAAACCACAGTCAGACATAAGCTGTGATGCTTAGCCAAAGAAAACAACACAAAACTCTCTGTAGTAAACACACTCATATATGTAGTGACATTTAACCACCAACAGCGCAACAATGTCCGCAACACGTCTGTTCTTTGGGATGGTGATGGTAGTAGAGCCTATAGAGAAAATATCTTAACCTGAAGAGACATTAATCAGTTGAATTACATTCTTTTCATCTATCCAAAGAGCATCAGCATTGGGTACATCTTTTTTTTTAAATGGATTCAGTAGGACAAGTTGTTAAAATATTGCATTAACAATTTAACAGGTTATTTACATCAGAGTATTACATAATCAGAAACCACTGAAAGGAAACTGACAATGTACAATAAATATATATTCAAAACCTTTGAAAAAGTCATGAACTTTTTTTCTCGGGGGCCCTTTTTAGCAAGTCATATTCTGGTAGAATTCGTAACTATGCCATCTGGGCCTAAAAAGCATATTTTTTTATTGCCGGATATTCAACAGCAGTATATTAAAACCAGCTGTGACAAAATTTAAATACAGTTACGGCCAAATATATCAGCACCCTTGAAATTCTGTCATAAAATGCAACCCTACTCTTAGAAGGAGTGCTTTTTTTTAAGTGTGTTTCATGTCATTTTCATCAGATTTCATGTTCACACTGTCCAGGCAACTCAAGAAACCAGAAGCACGTTTGAACATGTTTGACTATAGAGACTGTTTCTTCTTCTGTAAACTGTGCTAATGTAATGTCATTTACCAAAAAGCTCATCAAACTCAGTAAGATCTCCCAGAAGGATTGTAGTTTTGTCACATACGTTTTGACAAACTCCAGCTTTGCTTTTTATGCTTTTGTGTCAGCAGTGGTGTCCCCCTGGGTCTCCTACCATAATATCCTTTTTCATTCATCAAGCATTAGATCAGCTTGAATTTGTTTGGAAGTTAATCAGGGTCCTTTAGCCACCATTTTTCATTCATTTTGCTCTTCTGCGTCTAGGGAGGTTAGCTATGGGCTGTAAACCTCTGGATGATATTGCGCCACATGAACATCAAGATCTCTGGAGATGGACTTGTAGCCTTTATGTTTTCACATCTCTCTTTTCTCCATGTTCTTGTGTGACACACAACTACTTTTCTGTGGCAGTCGTGGGCCTAATGGATAGTGAGTTGGACTTGTAACCCAAAAGTCACAGGCTCTGGCAGGGATTGTGGGTGGTGGTGGTGAATTCCCAGCACTCTCTCCACCCTTAATACCACGACTGAGGTGAGACCCTTGAGCAAGGCACCATTCCCCCAACTACTCCCTGGGCGATGCAGCAATGGCTGCCCACTGCTCCGGGTGTGTATGTGTGTGTGTTTATGTGGTTTATGAGGACACAAATTTGTATAATGACATGGGTATGACATAGGTATTACAATATCTAGATGTTTTATGAGGACATTTTCAGTGTCCCCGTAATTCAAAAGGCTTAAAAAATGGTGTTTTTCTGAAAATCCTGTAATCAGTTTCCTGTAAGGGGTAGGTTTAGTTGTAGGGTCAGTGTAGGACAATACCACATACAGTCTGTACAGTATAAACACCATTACACCTATGGAGAGTCCCCATAAATCACAAAAACCAACATGTGTGTGTGTACTTGTTTGACTATACTTGTGATTACTACAGCTGTTACTTGCCACAGGTGTGTCTACAGGAGCATCACAATTCTTGAAAAGCAGTTATTCTTACAATTTTAACATGGTGTCAATAATCTTGTCCAGTTCATTTTTTTAATTTCTATGGAAAAGTTGATCAAGTTGACACTTCTTTGTTTTGTGTTTGCAACAATTTTCTGACAGAATTGCAAGGGTGCCTATATTTATGGCAATGACTGTACTTATTTATATGTGCTCGGTGTTATTTTTCCTATTATTTATTTATTCTGTTTCCATGCTCATTAAAATGCAGACACTGATTTTAAAATCTGCTAACGTTTCCCAGCAGGTTTATGTTCTGAGCCAATTATTTGGGCTGTAAATGGCATGGGACTAATCATTCTGGAGGCACAGAAAAATAACATCATTCTTGGATTGTTAGCACAATAGTCTCAAGTAGCCAGACCTTCAGCATGACAGCTGAATATATGGTATACATTCACTGGCCAAAGCCCACTCATGAGGCCATTTGATTGACTGACCTATCACAGTTTGTTCCATTCAGCATTGACGTTTATACAAAGGCCAACATCTGAGGCTTAGACTATTAGCACATTGAGAATGCACATAGTCTCAAACCTTTAATATGTGCATTTTAATATAAAATTGAAAAGATTTACTTCACTATAGGCTATGCCCCTAATGTTTCAGTGTGACCCAATTTGAACCAGAAGCTGTATCAACCACTTCTAGTAAAGTCATACGAAAACAATGCAGAACACTACTGTTTATAAGTGTTTATTGTTGCATTGTCATACTGTTTCTATTTTAAAAAGGAGTAAGTGGCATATACTGCACTGTAAGCAGTACATTATTCTTCTGTTCTGAATATAGCCATTTTCTTGCGGAGGTGAAGGTATGATAGCTACAGTGTGCTGGAACGTATACATTTCAGCCCTCTAGTTTGTATAAATGCATACCAAGCAAGCACATGCAGACTGACTCTAGGCATGTAGTTACATTTAAAATGGCAATGCAGAGACTGATCTGACAGCCTGCCTTTGCATATATCCTCCATTAGGTGTCAGACCTGTTTTGGAAATTCTTAAAACCATATCAAAAAAGCATGACCTTTGCTCTGCTTTCTGCTGTAGACTAGGATCTTTGGCTTTTAAGCAGCTGCTTCTTCTTCTTCTTCTTCTTTATTTTTTATTAAATAATCCTGAACTAGTTTTATATGCTTATTTCTCACTTTTATCACTGTCTCAAATTTCTGGTAAAATAACAGATCTTAGCACAGATTTTACAGTTGGACATAATAGCACCATTCAAAAGTTTGGGGTCAGTAAGATATTTATTTTATTTTCACTTATTCGATTTTTAAAAGGAAGAATTTAATACTTTTATTGAGAAAGAACACCTAAACATATCAAATGTGACGGTAAAGTATGGAAGCCAGTTTCCACGATAGAGTAAAACAAATCTGACTTTTTTTTCAGAATTCACAAGCCAAAAAAAAAACAAAAAAAACTCAGAAATGCAAAATTCAACTCTTACTTATAATTCCATATAATTTATATTTTGAAGTTTCTTTTGTGTTTCAATCACACACTCCCACAAATAAAGGTACAACAGCTGTCAGTGGGACACTTCTGTACTTTTTAGATTCATATATGTACACTTTAAATACTAGTATGTAACTTGTAGGCACCGAAATGGACTTTTTAGATACAAAATTGTACCTTTGAAAAGGTACTGCCCCAGTGACAGCTTCTGTACCTAAACTGAGTGTAGAATAAAAATAAAAAAGAAACAATAATAAAGTATTTTAAGCGATGCAGAATCTCCTCAGGCTGTCTGGGAGACTGAAGATGCTGAAGACGTAGCTCTGACACGTGTGGCTCCTACTGACAGTGATCCAGAGGACGTGCCGCTGCCTCATACCAGCCGTGTCAAATGACATCACTGACGTTGTCATAGTGGCGACAGGTAATTTGTCAAATCTCACTCTGATAAGACATTTTCACGTCATGTGCGAAAACTGTGTTCAGCACATGCCTTACAAAAACTCCAGTGCTGATTAGCATCTGTATGAGACAGCTAAACATCCGCACTCCGGCTGAGGTGACTTTTGGGAAAAGATGTTACTCGTGAGCCCTGGTGTCCCCCGTGACCCCGGCACGGGCAGAGAAGAGATCTGCGAAGCTCTTGACGGGCATCGTTACAAAGAAAGATGTAGAAAAGAGGGTCTAGAAGGGTGTTGAGGCTGGTGAGGCCGTAGCAGATTCGATAGTAAAGGTAGAGAGAAACTTCCACCGAACACTGGTCTTTTTCACTTTCTGTGAGGAGCAGGGTGACAAATCTATAGCCGACCACCAGATGATAGGGACCAAAAATGACAATGAAGATGACAGTGATGACAACCAGGGTTGCGACAATCCTGCGGCGTTCGTGATCCGCGACAGACAGGGAGTTTCGCAGAGTCAACCCGATTCGAGCAGAGGTGTACCTGAAGGTTAACAAGAGGAAAGAAAGGCCAAAAGGTTATGAATGATTTAATTAGGATTGTGCTTACAGTAACATTCCTTTAAAGAGACAGACACAGTATCTGCGCTTGTGATCTGTGCTGTGGCATTTTTGATGGCATGCTAATTCATTCCTAGGTCTGTGTGCTGAGACAACATGTTTCTAACGTGCCAATAAATACGGGTTGGTAGAAGTTTTTAGGTAACAATGCAGGTTGAGTCAAAGACAAATAAGAGCTTCTGCGATAAGAACAATTAGAAATCAGACTTGCCAAGTTCTTAGAAATGTACACACACTCTCTGTATTAATGCTGGTTTCACATGGTTTTACACCATATCAAGAAAATAAAAACCACATTTGAAAAATTGAAATAAATATATATCCTCCTTACAAAAAGCTTTGCAAATTAAGGATTTTCTTATGCTATTACATTGTTTAGAGCATAAGAAGAAATGGTTAAAATAACATTTTTGAAAATTATTCTTATTTTATTCTATGTCCTGTGTTAAGGGTTAAAATCACATGAATAGACACCAAAAGCCAAAAACAATGTGATTTAAAAAAAAAATAAAAATAAAAAACAATTCACCAATCAATGTACAGTACATTTCAGGATTTAAGGTTTAAGGCTGATTCTCAAGTATGTTAGAGAATATATAACAGAAAATTATTCCATTTCCAGTTTTGTTTTATGCAATATGTGTGTAAAAATGTCCCTAAACTGTTTTTTCCATTAAACACAATGTTACACACTGTAAGTAATTTACTGTGTTGCGTTTAGGACAGCATGTTGAAAAAAAGATTTGTCATAATGGAAGTAACAATTGGCCAGAATTTCATAATAATATTTAATATTTCCATAAATATAGGGATATAATTTATTTTCCTATTCAATTGTTATGTCTCCCAAAATGCACAATAAACATGCTTTTAGTCCTGATGTAATGTACAGTGGACAATATGAAAAATTATGTCCTATTTTATAACAGGAAGTCATATTTGGAATGATGTTGCTTTATGACAAACAATTTTAAAATTATTTAGATTTAAATGACAATTACAAAATCTAATCAAATTTCCATACAATTTTTCACCAATTTAATTTTAACAATCTTTAAAGACCTAGGAGAAAATGTGGTCATGAAGATTAAGTGAAAAAAAAAAAACAATAAAAGTAAAAAAATAAAAGGTTTTGCAACCTAAAGTGACCCTATCTGCTCATGCAATGTCAGTCAAATCATCTTATTTTGAAAAAAATGTTGACAATATTAATACATTTATAAGAAATAATAATAAACTACATGTGACATGAGTTTCTTTCTTTTAATGGTGACTTATGTATTTCTCTTGTTCATTGTGACACGAGGCCAGTTGCATCGCCCTAGTTTTACGTAGCCAGACCTTCAGACTGACGGCAGAAGGTCTGGGAACCTTGGTCACTTTGAATAGCCAAGGACTGCCCAGAGGCCATATGACTGACAGGTAAAGCTAGCAATCACGTTTCGTTTTGTGCTGTGTCACGTTTATAGTTGTGGAAATGTCCCTACAACAACAGACCAGTGTAAAGTTCCTGGAAATATTTTAAAGAGCCTATGCCGTGAACTTTACATATTTCACATGCTGATCTCATTTAGCTGATCCTGATAAGTGCTCACTGTCACAGTTGTAAATATGAAGGCTTTTTTCTTCCATGAGGGGGTGTGGAGCCACAGTAACTTTGTTAGTAAACTTGACCGAAATTCCCAGAAATTCTGTAGAATTCAACCAATCAGAAGAGGACTCTGAAACTCCTTAAGTGCTTGCAGTAAAGTGTACCATATGCATCAGATCTTCAGCCAATGTAATGCAGATGTGAACTGCATATATCATTTGGACTAAACAAAGCATTATTTTACTGACCTAGGTACACCCAAACATAAACGAATGCATTTGGCTTACCCTAGAATAGAGCAGGGCATCAGAAACCCTAAAGCGACTGTGGCGATTTTAAAGTAAGCATATCTGGTGCTCACAGGGTACTGCTCCAGACACCGCTCTCTCTGGGGCTCAAACACAGATGGGTAGAGGCCAGTCAGGCAGAAGAGAAATATCAAAGTCCACACTACTATGCCAGAAAATGCTGCCACCCGCACTTTCCGTACTCCGCGGCTGCTGAGAGGGTAGACGATCGCTAGACAGCGGTCCAGAGCGATAAGGCACAGGAAAATGACACTGGCATAGAGGTTAACGTAGAAAACGTAACCCACTAGCTGGCAGGTCACAGACCCGTAAGGCCAGTGGTGGTCTCCCTGCAGGTAGAGGATCCACAGGGGCAAGGTGAGTAGCTGGAGAAGATCTGAAAGCAGTAAGTTTAGGATATAGACCAACTGGCAGCCGCCTCCTCCTGACCGGCCGAGCTGGTACAGTCCCCAGAGAGAGAGCAGGTTAGCCGGGAGTCCTATAGAGAAGGCAAGGCTGTAGATGTAGGTCAGACCTACTCTGTCATTTGCCAGAGGGATTTGGCAGCTCCCGTTGGTCAGGTCTGTGGAAAATTAGAAGAATCACTTTTTGAAATAATTTTAAGAATAGTTAACATACGTTGCCTTAGAAAAAAAAAACATTACAGGTGTACATCACATATTTTAAGATCAAGATATTAAGGCCAGAACAAGATATTTTCAGTTGAGACAGCTCAAACATGCATTTTAGTCTGGGACTAGCTTAAGCCTTGTCTGTGAAAACGGGGGTAAGAATTTAAATACATTTAAAATGTAATGTTTGGTAATTTAATAGACACTGCATTTGGGTCAGTAAGTCTATTTTTATATTATATATATACAGTGGGTACGGAAAGTATATATATATAAATCCCAAAATGATTAAGCAGAACAGGTATTTTTAACATTCATAAAATACATTTTATAAATAAAAAAAAATATATAAAATGAATAAATGTTCCTTGCGCAGAAAATCAGCATATTAGAATCATGTGACACTAAAGACTGGAGCAATGATGCTAACAATTTTGCTTTGCCATGAATATGTGTGGAATAAATGAGTGTATTTTAATCAATCAATCACTTTTATTTAAATAGCGCTTTTAACAATACAGATGGTTCTCCTCTGGCCGGACGCTCAGCACCTAATCTCCAGTTCAATTTTAAGTGCATGTCAGATTGCGCAAAGGACTTATAGTGTGTGTGTTTGTGCATTTAATCAAATAAATATTTATAGTTTTTTAATGTTGTAATGTTTAAAACATGAATTTTTATTTAAACTTAATGGCAGTTTTAATGGCCAGTCAATATCTGTCAAAAATGTATTGCTGTTCTCTAGTTGAACAGTATTACATTTTATATATATATATATATATATAGTGGGTACGGAAAGTATTCAGATTCACTCTTTGTTATATTGCAGCCATTTGTTGAGTTCACCCCATATCGACAGAAAAACACAGAATTGTTGACATTTTTGCAGATTTATTAAAAAAGAAAAACTAAAATATCAGATGGTCCTAAGTATTCAGACCCTTTGCTCAGTATTTAGTAGAAGCACCCTTTTGATCGAATACAGCCATGAGTCTTTTTGTTAAAGATGCAACAAGTTTTTCACACCTGGATTTTAGGGCCATTCCTCCTTGCAGATCCTCTCCAGTTCTATCAGGTTGGATGGTAAACGTTGGTGGACAGCCATTTTTAGGTCTCTCCAGAGATGCTCAAAGTCAGGGCTCTTGCAGGGCCATTCAAGAACAGTCACTGAGTTGTTGTGAAGCCACTCCTTTGTTATTTTAGCTGTTGGAAGGTAAACCTTCGGCCCAGTCTGAGGTCCTGAGCACTCTGAAGAAGATTTTCATCCAGGATATTCCTGTACTTGGCCGCATTCATCTTTCCCTCGATTGCAACCAGTCGTCCTGTCCCTGCAGCTGAAAAACACCCCCACAGCAAGATGCTGCCTCCACCATGCTTCACTGTTGGGACTGTATTGGAGGTGATGAGCAGTGCCTGGTTTTCTCCACACATAC
>JAUCMS010000127.1:95672-109495 GCA_032357445.1 Enteromius radiatus | reverse complement strand
TTAGCGTTGTCCCTTGAAAATATATAATAAAATATTTACAAAAATGTGAGGGGTGTACTCACTTTTGTGAGATACTGCATATATATAAACAGTATCAACATATATAAGCTACATAAACAGCAAAAGCTAACTGGAACAATTAAATGTTTTATAAATACACTCTTTCAAAATATCTAAATGCTTACCATTAAGAATTTTTGACGACACATATAAAGAAAAAGCTAATTTCAAATTAGAATGAAAGCATTTTGTTATTGTATTGGATTCATCCTGCATCTACATCCTCACTGGATTTACCTGTTTGTGTTTTTTAGACACTAATCCATTTATGAGCTGGAACAAACAATACCAGATACTGCAGTGTGTCGATCTCCAGACCTTGCGTTTGAAAGAAAAAAAAAATGCTCTGGAGTCCTTAAGTGTTCAGTGCAAGATATCTGTCTCATCCTTAATGGCCAAGTCCTAACTGTTAGGATCTTGTCCTTTTCTCTCTTTGTCAAATCCCACATCCCCTCCAGCTCCTCCCATTGGCTTTCTCTCTACATCTATCTGCCCTGTCTCTGTGGATTTGCAGAACAAACATCCACGTTCATCAGAACAGATCGCCTTAAACACCCTATTAACCTTTAAAGAGCTAGTTCACCCAAACATTTTAATTCTGTCATTAATTTCTCACCCTCGGGTTGTTTCAAACCTGTAAGACCTCAAGCAAAAATCATAGAGCAATCAGACCCTCCATAGACAGTAATACAACTGAAATTGTACCAAAATTATAGCAAAGAAATTGTTAAAGCAGTCCATGTGACACCTATTGCTCAACTTAAGTTCTGTGATGCTAGGAGAATACTTTTTGTGCAACAAAAACAAAAAAATAACATAATTTCACTCTACCTTTCTTCTCCCTTGTCTTGCTCTCTAAAATGGTGGAAGACAACGTAACACAACCTTTCTCATGCACATGTGCATGCTTTCACCCGGATGTAAAAAGGCTGATTACAACAAATACATTAAAGCTTGTGAATGTGCTACATTGTAATACACTCTTCAAGGCGGCAGACGTAAGTCAGGGGAAAAGAACTGTTAGATTATCTTATTTTTGTTTTCTTTGCGCAAAAAAAAAAAGTATTCTCATAGCACGGCAAAACTGAAATCGATCCACTGATGTCACATGGACTGTTTTACCTGTGTTTTTAGTACATTTCTGGATCTGGATCATTTTAGTTGTATTGCTGTCTACAGAGGGTCAGATGGCTCTCTGATATCATCAAAAATATCTTAATTTGTTTTCTGAAGATGAACGAAGGTTGTTTGGAACGACACGAGGATGAGCAATAATAACAGAATTTTCATTTTTGGCTGAACTAACCCTTTAACAACAAAATCAGTAATGCCTTCAGGAGGCTTTTTGACAAGTTATATTCAGCCATGTGCCCATTTCAAACATTATGAAATCATCTGATTAATCATCTGACATTAGTATCTACTGATCTTTGTTTAAAGCATTAACAATATTATGTGGTGAACTAAAACATCAGAAAGTTTTACTGTACCTTTTGTAAGATTCGGCCAGAATGGTACATGCTCCGGCTCTCTGGTGCAAACACTGCCAAAACAAGCTCTGGTCTTCTGAAATTTATACAGGAGCATTCGAAACAGATATGATCATACCAAGCCACAGTAACACACCAAAACAGGCAAAGTCTGCCTTCACTAAACCAGTTCACATACTTTGTAACCTGAGATCTAAAGTGGCCTGTGGTCAAAGATTTGGATCAGCTTTCAATCGGAAAAAATTATCCAAAATCTCTTCAATGATTCTGAGTTGTCCCTAATTTGAGTCAATGTGCAGTTTTAGGTTCTGAACCCGAGTCGCGAGGCAAAACTAGGACACAGAAAAAGAAAGTGTCAAAGGAGGGCTATCAACACTCAGCTCACACAAGGCTCTGTTTGCCAGAAAACAGCTTGGATTGGTTATTCAAGAGTGAAATGCATTTATTCGTTTATTTGCAGGCATTCTAAAGGTCTATATTCTGTTCCATACTGTTCAGTTTGTACTTCAGATACGCATTTATAACATTTACTTTATTTTATTTAAAATGGTCACTTTGATTTACACAATCACCATTACAATAACACAACTAAAATCATTATATCTATGCCTAAAACTAGATAAATTCATCTAAACATATAAGGTTGTAATTTTCACACAGTTCACACAGGTTGTAATTTTTTTTTATGTGATTTGACATTAAACAGCATTAAACAAACATTCACATAACATATCCAGTCTGTAATCAGTTGCATTGCTATAGGGAGGATTAGAAAAAAACACTTCAGAAGAAAATGGTTTAAAAACATATTGAAAAAAGATTAGCAACAAAAAATTGTGCTTTTTTCGTGCCAAATGCTGATACTCTGCAGCGTTAAGCTGATCAGAACATTTTGTTTCCCTGCTTTGGCTTACCTACTGTTCAAAGTTCAAATGCCCAAACTCAAAGAGGCAAACAGAATTGGTATTTTAGGGTTATTTACGTCTTATTTTATGTTTAAAATAACTGGGTACAACTTTTAATTATGGTTATTCTTAACATTTATCTTCAAACTTATTTTCAGATCCATGTGAGTAAGAATAAATCTACAATCTTCTTCAATTTAGACACAAAGAAGTCTCAAACAGTCCAAAAAACAAATATGTGAAAAATCATCTAATTAAGACACAATACAACAACTTGTAGATAACTTGATCTCGAAGATCTCGAGCATTCAGAGTTGTTAGGTGTGGTGACAAGTTTAAAAGAGGAGACAAGCTGCCAAAAGCAACAAAGGTTGGTGCAATTGGTGAATATGGCTCCAGGGCTATGACTCACTTCATGGACTTTATCACAAAGCCACAGCTTCCTCTTTCCTCTGTTACTTTCTATAGTTCATATCACCTGGTACAAAAACATTCTGCCTTTGGGAATACTAATGTTATGTTTGGAGCTCACTGATAATTGCATCTTAATAATTTCTCATATTTTACAGACTTGTATGGGTGCCGCCTTGTCCTGACAGCAAACCACAAATTTGCTTAAAATGAAATTAATATAGTGAATATGTGTGCAACTCTACATATGATTATGCATTTAGGTAAATTATGATACATGGTCTTCAAAGTCAATGTCCAAATCCAACATTGTATAAAAAAAATCTCTTCATCCACCAATGGACAATCACAGCCAACTCCCACAGTGGATTAATCCAATGAGATCAGCAGTTAACCCACTCTTGTTGTTACTTGTGTTGTAATAACAGGTAGTGGTGGAGAAACCACCACTGGAGGTGTGGCTAAGATCACAGGCTGAGCATTAACCACCATGGGAACTGTGCGTCGTCTTTTTAATTCCCTTGCTATTTGGCACCAGGAGCAAATGTTGCAAAAGGTCACAAGCATGCAGTCGGATGCCAACCCACCCTGTAAAGAAGCAAATCATGATTAGCTGTTCAGAAATGTTTAATTAAGTTTACTTAAAAACAGTTCATTTAATAAGATGAGGAAATTAAAAGCCCAGGCACATTTTTTACTTAATTACTACTGCATGATGGTTGTGTAATGATAAAAAAAAAGAGGTCCACCAAAAAGAGTTTTTCTCTGGTTGATGCTGATTGCGATATTTAGAAATTCAGGGCAGCTGGTGATATGATGCCAACTTTTAGGCAGATTTTCCTTTTTTTCCTTCATCTCATAAAAGATCTTGCTGACAGACACCAGTGTTTCCCACAGACTTGTAAATTCAGGAGGCGCTGTAAGAGCAGGAGAAGTATAGAGGTGTCCCTGGTAACGGCTGAAATAAAAAAATGGGCTGCGCTCACAAATGCTACTTTATCACTCATTACAGGATGAAATGAAAATGACATGGAAGATTTTCTGAAAACATTTAGTTCTTTTTAAAGATACATTCATATATATATATATATATATATATATATGTATATGAATGTATTCTACTTTCACACACAAATGACTTGTTGCACTAATGAATATGATAACTTTCCAGCATCAATTGTATGTAATTATGCTGAGAGCTCCACACTCTCAGAAACAAAGGTACAAAAGCTGCCACTGGGGCGGACCCTTGGCTGAACGTCTGATGCATATGGCACACTTCAGGAGTTTCGAAGTCTTCATCGTATTGGTTGAATTACAGTTATATTCATATATATATATATATGTGAATACAAGATTTCTGGGAGACACGTGCTGCATTGTTTAACTTTCCACCAAAAACGAATGAAGAAAGCAATTACTCTGAACGGAACAAACTGTCATTGGTTGTTTGACATTGGTTGTTTGCTTAAACAGTCTCATGGATGGGCCTTGGCTAATGAACGCTACCATGTATTTCAGACCTTCAGCCATCAGTCTGAAGGTCTGGTTATGCGTGACTAGTGTCCCATTGACTGCCACGTAAATAACACTGTCAAGGCCCTTAGGAGACAAATTGATATATTAAATAAAGTTATTATGTTTTATTTTCTTTCAGTACAAAAAGTATTCTAATCACTTTATAATATTCTGATTGAACCACTGATGGCAGATGGGCTATTTTGACAATGTCTTTCATACTTTTCTAGACCTTGACAGCGTATTTTACTTGGCAGCCAATGGGACAGTCATAAGCCTCCAGGTTTTCAATTCTTAAATTATTTTCTGAAGATGAACAAAGCTTTTACAGGTTTGGAACAGCATGGGAGTAAGTGATAAATGACAGGTAAATTTATCCAAATAAAATAAATTGTTATATATATTTCAAAAATACAAAAATATATAAAAAAAAGAAATTTGGCTCCAAAATGAACAGAAATGCTCAATGTACACACTGTACAAATCTAATAAGATTGCGGAACATTTCTAGAGCCTGTAAGTCAAGTATATGGCAAGCATGTGACAGGCTGTCTGTATGTGTCAGCAGATAGATCCAGATCCTGGGTGGAGAGCAGACCTTATCTCCGGGAAGGTAGGCCAGGATGAAGGATCAACGGGCATCTGCATGGAGTTTATGTCTCCACATTACCTGCTGAAGTTGGAGATGAGCTGAGTCCAAAACTCTCTCGCTCACTCAGAACCAGTGGTCATCTACTGAGATGTTGTAGGGTTCCTTGGGAAAAGTGGTGGTTGGTAGCCAAGCATGCACTGAAATGGGGCAAGGCTGGTGGTACCTTGTTTGAGGGAGCTCTGTGCATATTTGGCCAAGGTGAGGAAGTGGCTCCAGTCATGTTGGTTGTCATGACAGTAGGCCCAGAGATATCTCCTGTATCTTCCATTCAGTCTGGCTGTTTGACTGTGGGTGATAACTGGACGGATATGCAGAGGAGCCTGAACAAAGTCTTCTAGACTTGAAAAATGAACTGGGAGACAATGATCCGACGATCAGAGACAACATCCTTAGGGATACCATAGTAACGGAAGACCTCAAGGAAGACTTTCGGAGAGGGATTAAACGTCAGGCCTTGGAGAACCTGTCTAATGTATCTAGAATGCAAGTCGCAATGTCGGACCAGGGGTGATGAGGAATAGGTAAGGGCACATTTCCCAGAGGGCAAGTGACGAGGGGATAGATGGGATAGACTGAGTATCCATATACAAACTGGGAGACATCCCGGATCATCTAGTGCTACCATTACTGAGCCTGGAGAGCAAGACAGATCGCTGGCTGCCTGGATGTCCAGAGCTCGGGGAAGTGTGAAGGGAGCAAAAGGGTGGATCTGAGAGAGGTGGGAACATAGGTACCTGCTTGGCCTCCCAGCAGAGCAGGTTTGGCAGTGGTGGATGTGGTTATGTCAGGATGGGAGCAGTGCAGTTTCTTCGGGATTCTAGGACAGTGACTTGGGTTTCTGACTGAGCATGAAAGTGAGAAGGGTTGAGTGGATACTGAAGTCTTGGATGAAAAGGCAATAGAAGATTGCAAATCCAAGGAATCTTTGAAGGTAATTTACTGACTTTGGTTGCGGCCAGTCCAGTATAGGCTGGACCTTCCCCTGGTCCATCTGGATTCCTTTGGAGTTGAGGACATAGCCGAGGAACTGGACTGATGATCGATGGAACTCATACTTCTCGATCTTCAAGTAGAGATGGTGTTTCCTGAGTTGAGGGAGGACCTGTGTAACATCATGGGTGATGTTTGACCATTTCCTGGGAGTAAATCAGGATGTTATCTATGTAGACCAAGGGAATAAATGGAGGAACTCCCAAGAAAAATTTTGTTCATAATCCCCCCAAAAGAGAGATGGTGAGTTGGACTCCCATCCGACTTTGGAAGCTTGTTCCCAGGAAGGTCTCCACGGTGGATCCCTCCAGTACAAGAAAAGATAGCACCTCCTGATGAAGGGAGCCCACCTGCAGCATGATCGGAGGAGACGGAACAACTTGGGGTGAGCAGTTGAAAAATGCCATTTTAATTATAGCCGGTACTACACAGAGAGTACTCACTACTGGGGATGAAGGATGTGAAGGGCACTGTTTGATGAGGTGCCCAGGGTTCCGCAGTAAACATTGTGTCTTCCACAGTAGACATTGGCAAGAGGCTAGGTGTCACACCCACTTAGCACAAGAGGGGTGTTGGGAGTCTAGCTGTATGAGCTCTGGTACTGGAGGGCAGGCAGTAGGCTGAGGAGTAGGAGAATGAACTGTTTCGTCCAGCTGACGAGCTGTGAGGTGTTGGGAGATTTTGACTGCTTTCTTCATAAAGCTCTCCAGGCTGACATTTTCATCATAGATCACCATCTGGGCTCTGATTCGAGCTGCCAAACCTTGATGGTACATGGCGTGTAGTGCTGCCTCATTCCAGCCGCTCGTACAGAACTACAACATGTAATTGCTAGCCGAGGAAGTCCTCTGCCAGAGACAGATGAGCTGTTTTTTTTAGGTAAGCAGAGAGATCAGAAATGTCACTTTAGCATGCTCACTTTGCAATCTTCTGGGCTTGCATTTCTGTATTTCAGCCTTTAACTTGACATAGAAATGTAAATTCTGTGGGTCTAGCTTCTGGTCTTATCTGCGTCCAGCTATACAGAGTTGTTACATTAATATCCATCATGATGGTGAAAATAGTTGTCCTTGACCATTCCCTTGTCATCAACAAACCCACACAAAACACCATTCATAAACTGAAATTTGTATTCACACAAACACACACACTCACACAGCTTGACATTCATGCTTAGGGCAAGTTCTGCAGTCTTACTGCGTTTGTACATTTGACTTTGTCATATTGTGTAAATCCACATGGGGTTCAGAGTCTAATTTTACACTTGTCTAGTAAAATTATGTTGCTTTTTTCATTACAGTGTATACATTTTGTATATATTTACCCTAAAAAAATTGGCTGTGAAATGTGACAACTTGCTCCGTAGGTGGGGTACATTGTAACATGACCATATGGCAGCTTTATATGTTTCCTGATCTAAACAATGGCATTTTTTAAGAATGAAAAATAGTCTGATTTTGTACAGATTGGAGATTAAAATAATAGCAGATTTGTCTAATTTTAAACGAGTAATAAATACTGAGATTAAAAATTTGCTTAAGCCAGAAATATACTTTTACTATGGTAAAATTAATATTCAGCGATATCTTCGAAAGACTTTTCAATTTTGGCACACTTTTTTCTCTATATAATGTTGATATTGTTAATAGGTAAATACTGTAAATTTGGTTATGCTAGCATGTGTCTCTCCTGCAGTACATTGAGTGCTGTGCTCAGTTGGATTAATGTATTTCAATTTGTATTTACATTTGTATTTTTGAAATATATAAAACATTTATCTTTTAATTTTGATTAATTTATCTGTCTTTTATAAGATTTACCATTTGTAATCATGTTATCATTTTTATTTGTGCTGGTCAATTATGAACAATAGGTAAAATTGTACCGCTAGCAAAACGAACTGGGTGTGGCCGAGAGTCACTGCTGCAAATAATTAAGTGGCTTCTCCCCTAACAGTTGTAATCTCATTCATATAATTTAACTCTGGAAATTCATATACCATAACAAGAATACCCTGTCCGTATCACAATGGCATTGATCGGATATGTCCACAAACCAATGAAAGACCCATGGAAATTTTTGGTACTTTTTGGGCAAAACATACTTGGATTCTGTATTGATTTTTCACAATAGTCCGCACTGCCAAAGATACCGGAGGCGTACAGGCACAATTGTCAATCATGGGAAGACAAAACACTCCCCAGTTTGATGCTGTGGAACAAATAAAGCAGAAGGGGCACCAGCAGGCAAAGCAGCCTGGAGAGAATTAAACACAAATACAGATCAATGATTTGATGCATCACAGCTTGCGACAAAAACCAAAACATAATAAGAAAGACAAGTAACTTCAAACTCACAGACATCGCAGTCATCAAGGCATCCACAGATCCCAGTGCTCCACTGATTTGAGCTCACTACTATCACAGGATTCAGCTGAGGCTGCTGAAATATCATGTTTGTTGCTATACAATCGCTGCAGGGTGAATGCAGAAAATAGGTACTACTTAAATACATTTGAATATGCTGAAATATTATTTAGCCTCTATATGATGAAAAGAACTGTTATTGATAGAGTATTAATATGAACTCACCTTGTTCCTCTCACACAGAAATGTCCACTGAAGTGTCCACTGAAGAAATACAGCTTTATTTGAATACGATGAACACAATTTCCTTATTTCATATATTTTTGCATAGTTCCCCTCAGGATGTGAAACATAATTATGCAGCAGTATGAAAAGGTCATATTGTTTTAAAGTAAGCCTGTCCATAAGCCTCATTCATTTTCACCAAAGAACTTTTTGAATTCTCAGTTTTAAATTCACTATTTCTGTAGGAGTTTCAATGTAAAGATGACACTCGATTTTTTAAACTGTGATTTTTTTATATGTATATATATATATATTATATATATTAGTATATTATTTTATTTACAAGCCAAAACATTCAGTTTTTGTAATTGTGTCCATGCCATGTTCTGTTAAAGTAAATATCAGCAATCTCATATCTTATCTTGCTTAGCGAAGCGAAGAAAAGATGTACCCACAATGGAAAACCCACAATGATTTTGTCCTTGGTCCTGTAAATATTACTATTAACCTACATTTTGGATTAATATCTGTTCATTAGTTACTCAGTCACTCACTACGACCGTGATTTAAGTGGTAAAAAACTGTAAAAATGCTATGGTAAGTACCTGTTAAATGGTTAATTGTAAATTCCTGTAAAATTTACAGGGAAATCGTAAACTGACATTCCCAGAATCGCAATTGCATTTCAAATTGAGTTTCTTCTTAGATTTTTCTTAACAGTTATGTTTATTAGGGTTGTATGTGACATGTAATGTTGTAGGTACAGAGCAGATTTCAGTAATTTTATAGGCTGGTATATTAACATTATATCAGTTAATGAAATTACAGTATTTAAGTGTGAATTTAAGTCAAACCATAATCCCAAATACATTGTTATCATATTTTTAATGGTTGAACTCTGGCAACCACAGCTGCTATTTTTTCATTGTAAATTTTACAGATTTACTTGCATCTTGCTGTTGTGAAATACTATTGGCTCTTGTGTATCTCGTGATCCATTGTGTCATGCTACCAGACGCGAGTATGTTTTCTGAATGAGATGACAGCGCGTGAACGGAGCGGGACATTTTTAGTCTTAAAATCTTGTGTTTTACTCTCTTCTTCACATAAAGACTTTGTATGGCTTCAGAAGACTTGGAATGTGACACGACTTGTTTGTAATGTATTTATACTGCTTGTAAACTTCACAAAAACCATAAACTGGTTCTTCAAATCTGACTGGCTAATTACAATGTTGTTCCAGGGTCAAAGATGTTGACCCAGGGACACGCCGAACTCAGCAAAATCAGGTTCTGCTTGTTTCTGATTAGTTTGTGCAATAAATACCTGTACAGTAACTGCATTTGCCTGTGTGTGTGCTTATAGTGTTCAGAGGTGGGTAGGTTTGAGGTAGGAGTGGGGTTTGGTGCTCCAATAAACCTAAAAAATTATATAATAAATTTGTATATGCATGCAAACCATTACATTAAGCCAAACAATTGAAAACAAAGTAGCACCCCTCACGTCGAAATGTGCCTGAAAAGGGGTACCTTGATCATTGAAAAATGACGCAAAAGGGTCCTGACCAAGCGTCAAAATGTGACGAGTTGGAGTGAGACTGTGTTGATTTGGAGGACATATAGAATTGCCAATGTATCAATATCAGTTATATTATTATTATTTATTTTTTGTTGCAACCTTTTGACACAAATCCATTGCACAACAGTGGAAGCATTGATACTGACTGGATTTGTAATAGTACAATTGTACATTTCATATTAAAGGACTAAGTTACCTTAAATAACATAAAAATAATATCAAAATATGACAGTTATGACTGTTGATGAATGGTGACGTTGTACACATTGTTTGATCAGTTATCCTAGTGTTTACTGAGACACAGTGTTTTCTAGTGATACGGTGAGTGTGATTTCACCAAGTACAAGATGTTCTTGGATCAACATTTCAAACAAACAATCAGATTTGAGAGATAATTTCAGGAAATATGTGTTTTAGGCTTATGATCAGGGTTAGGTGCTTCAACACCCTTGTTAAATAGCTATCATTTCTCACTGATTTTAGGCATACATTTTGGGAAAAGGAAGGCTTAGGGGTAGGTATTGGGAAAAGTCTATATTTTTGGACTGTAATGTTGATCCAGGATCAACAAAAGATGTTGGTAGTTGCTAATATTGTTTTATGAGTCTCTTAAAACAGGTTTACATGTATGCAAGGTCAAAAAACACTTTAGTTTCCTCCAAATATAGATTTAATTTCACCCCATTTCTAAATTATATGTAAACGACTCATGTGAAGCAGTTTGAACAATCAGTCTGACTAAGCCCCTCCTTTCTGTGAGCCTTCGCTGCTGTGATTGGTCAGATGGCACACTCCTTTATGATTGGTCTACCGCTACATTGTGTGTCAGAAAACGCAACGCCCATTGCCATAACTGAATGACAGCTCTGGAGACCTGGCAATACATAGAAAAGATTGTTTTTTAGTTGGCTCAACCTTTAGTGAACTAGTTTTATAATCCATTCAACTAAAATGTTTTCATTAGTCAAATATTCAGAAGACTACTGCAAATTATGTCAATTAAAATTTATCAGTTTACTTAATGTGTTTTATATGTTACCTCAACTAGGATTTAATATATAAACACATTTTTATAGTTTAACAAAATATTAAACATGATTAACTGGTGTTTATTAATCACTAAAACGATACTTTACAACACACAATGTTGGGATGCAAGAAAGAGATGCAGAAGGGAGGAAATCGTGTTTATTTAGGGTGGAGTCTCTTAGTTCCGATTGGGTGAAGGGTAATAGGCTGATTGGGAAAAGCGGTGCCAGCTGTGGCTAGTCATTCGTACACGCTCTTCCTGAAATGTGTTTATTAACATATATGGATAGTATCCACAGCAGTGGAGTTCTCTGGCCACGTGCCAGTGTTTGGTGTCTTGGAAGAACTGACTGGGTTGCCACACCCTTAAGGAGAAAGAAAAGTACATTTTAAATAAAAAAAATAATAATTATGCCTTTTTAAATAATTGGCAATGTATCAATATCAGTTATATTATTATTATCTATTTTTTGTTGCAACCTTTTGACACAAATCCATTGCATCCATTACAGCGGAAGCATTGATACTGACTGGATTTGTAATAGTACAATTGTACATTTCATATTAAAGGACTAAGTTACCTTAAATAACATAAAAATAATATCAAAATATGACAGTTATGACTGTTGATGAATGGTGACGTTGTACACATTGTTTGATCAGTTATCCTAGTGTTTACTGAGACACAGTGTTTTCTAGTGATACGGTGAGTGTGATTTCACCAAGTACAAGATGTTCTTGGATCAACATTTCAAACAAACAATCAGATTTGAGAGATAATTTCAGGAAATATGTGTTTTAGGCTTATGATCAGGGTTAGGTGCTTCTACACCCTTGTTAAATAGCTATCATTTCTCACTGATTTTAGGCATACATTTTGGGAAAGGGAAGGTTTAGGGGTAGGGATTGGGAGAAGTCTATATTTTTGTACTGTAATGTTGATCCAGGATCAACAAAAGATGTTGATCCAGGATCATGTCTTACTTGGCAAAATCACGGCGACCCTCGTGATACACTACCTAGGGAACTGACTAAGACGCTTTGAATGGCCTTGTGAAACGATTGAGTTTTTTATTTTCGTTCGGAAGGATGAGCTTGTCTTCCAAAGCACCATTCAGGAGACCATCACGACTAGCTCTCTCCAAATATAGATTTAATTTTACCCCATTTCTAAATGATATGTAAACGACTTGTGTGAAGCAGTTTGAAGAATCATTCTGTCTAAACCCCTCCTTTGAAGGGAGCCGTCACTGCTGTGATTGGTCAGATGGCGCAGTCCTTTATGATTGGTCTACCGCTACATCGTGTGTCAGAAAACACAACGCCCATTGCCATAACTGAATGACAGCTCTGGAGACCTGGCAATACATAGAAAAGGTGGCCTCAATTTTACCCTATAAATTCGAGCCGGAGTCTGGCGATGAATCGGTTGAAGTGGCACATAGTTAGCACGGACAACCGTGGAAAGTGCTCCCAATTTGCTTTTGTAAGCGAATCAGGCACACCTCGACGTTGTGAACTTTAACATTGTATAATGCATAACACTGTGTTAAGCCATCGTTTATCATTACTTAAACTAATGAGACAGACAGACAGCTGCATCAATCACAATTTTTAGGCTACATACAGCCCGCAGCTGAACAACAGAACTATAGAAACGTAAGTTAGCCGGTTACCAAGACATGTGCAGGGTTGTTACACAACATAACGTACACAAATACGTATTTTGAACAATCGCTAGAAAATACAATCATCAATTATTAATCATACTTACAGGTAGAAGTTCAGAGGAGCAAGTCGGTCCAAATAAACTGGGCACTGATCCATCTTTTCAGACCAAGAGTTTGGTGAATCCCGTGTTGTACTCCTCAAGATTAGAAAAGCAGTCATCAGTAAAATGACGCGAACACAACACAAGATTGGGATTGTACTGCTGAGGTGTTGTTGAAAAAATGAATGTTAACCACTCATTCTTTGTAGATTCATCCTTCGGAAGGATATATAAAACAAATTAACTCTCACAGCGTTTTCTTGACATGATGTAATCCACGTGGAAATTGTTTGTGGGCGGGCAAGTTGTTCGCGACGTTGAACATGGGCGGACAATATGCAAATATATTACTTTGTGACGTGTAGCCGTAACAGAAAAAGATTCAAATTGCTGACGACTCGTTTAGGCGAATGTGAGCCGACTCTTTTTTTGAAAGACAAAAACTTAATTAATTGTTCACTGTTGGCGTCACAACTTTGCAGATGGTTTATGTTCACATACAGCTACATGACACACTGCATGAAAGATCATATTTGAAAAGGCATAACAAGGGCCCTTTAAGTTTCACGCTTCATAGATTTTGTTTAATATTAATGGCTTATAGAGAAAGACAGCATGATCTCTTCATATCTTTTCACAAACATAAAACACAAACACAAAAAAATATCACACAACACACATGAATGAGCTAAAATTATTATAGCAACACAGCTTTTTATGTGTTTTATGGATTAACCCTTTAGGTGCCAGGTTTTTTTTTTGAAAAATGCCTTATTTTGACATCAAGATTTCAAAAGCTTGTGGCTTGAAAGGGCTTAAAGATAGAGG
>JAUCMS010000127.1:39205-80838 GCA_032357445.1 Enteromius radiatus | reverse complement strand
ACAAATGTGGGTACTTTGCCTAAAAATTTTAGTCATGTAGCTTAAAAAAAAGGTAGTTTTAGGTGCTAAAGAAAAATTGTGTTACAATCATCCCCGGTCTCCCCTACTATTTTTGGGGGAACTGTTCCTTTAATGACGGGCAGCGCGTTTATTAAGACTGCTGTCTCTTTAACACTCAACTAAAAATACAGTAAACGTGCGTTTACTTTTATGATGATATACTAACGTAGTTGCATAGTTGGGAATCCTCACCGAGACAGCTGCCCTGCGTCCCAATGTGCATACTATCCACCCTATCTGCCCTATATAGTATTGAAAAATACTAATATCACATATAATTTAGGGTGGACAGTGTCCGCAAAGGGACGCAAGGCTGTTCTCTGCACTCGCGCTGCACGCAAACAGGGCGCAAGTTCTTTCCGTTCCTGTAATTGCATCGTTTTACATCACATTATAATGCGCGCTTTTTTAGAACCGGTTCTAAAATGGAACCGGGTTTCGATACCCCACCTTTTGGGACAGAAGATCATTTGCATGAAACACTGGCAGATGACACACCCTACAGTAATCAACTTATTTCGAAACTCTTATTACCATCGATGGTTGTCTTTCCTATTATTAAGAGAATGAGCCTTTTTTTTTACCAGACATACCTTTTGAACAAAAACAAACATGATTCGTTGCATTCTGGTTAAGAAAAGTGGTTTCGGTGATCTCTCTACTAGTGTCCTGTTTAGATGGAAATGAGGGGAGAGAGGGGGACAGTGAGTAAAGGAGGTATAGACATAATATTTCCCCTGAATGCTCTGTCTATCTGTACCATTGCACTATTATGTTTAATAGCTGTTTCAAGGGTATGTTTGGTTGAATTACTACTTTCAGGTTGATTTTGTAGCAGAATGATAATAAAGATATTAAAATATAAAAAGTAATTTATATTCAAAGCAATATTTAAGGTCACTGCATGAGAAGCTGTTTATAATATATGACCCTGGAGCACAAAACCAGTAACTAACCAGTCAATTTTTCTAAATTATAAATAGAGATAGATAAATATACATGCTTTCCATTGATGTATTGTTGGGCAGGACACTATTTGGCTGAGATATAACTATTTGAAAATCTGAGGGAGCCGAATAATAATAATAATTAAAAAAAAATCACTTTTAAAGTCGCCCAGCAATGCGTATCAATAATCAAAAAATAAGCTTTAATATATTTACGGTAGGAAATTTCTAAAATGTCTTCATGTAACATGATCTTTAGGCTACTTAATATCCTAATGATTTTTGGCATAAAAGGAAAATCTCTCATTTTGACCCATACAATGTATTTCTGGCTATTGCTACAAATACACCCCAGCTACTTTAGACAGTTTTGTGGTCGAGGGTCACATGTAGTCCCCCACAATTCTCAAAAATGCCAAAATAAAGTGACTATGTGCATTATTGCTTTCATAATGGTTCTGGCTCTCCTCTGGAGTAGCCTTTATACACACATTTCAGTGATGAGCAATCATTCTCAGCTACTCAACAATATTGTTCTATAGTTGCTAAGTGACATTCTTTAAGGAAATACACCCCTGAAAGACACGCCAAAATAAACAAAAAAAAAGAAAGAAAAAAAGAAAAAAAGAAAGAAAAAGAGAGAGAGAGTCTCACATTCTGGTACGTCTTGACAGCAGTCACAGATTCCAGAGCTCCACTGGCTGGACGTGTGTGCCATGGCAAAGGGTCTGGGCTGATGAGAAGTCATCCTGTTTATTACAAAATCCTTCAACAGACACAAACACACAGTTACAGGAAGATAAAAAAACTGACTCTGAAATTAAATCCAATTAGTCATAGCTGAATCATTTTTAATTTATGTAAACACAGAACATCAGTAGTCAGGGATTCATTTATCGTGCAGCTCAGTAAGACCACCAGTTGAGGTGTATAAAAATGCTCTGGAAATTAATTGGCTATAGTTATTCTTGAAATGTAGACTAAAACCCAACTAGACACTTAAATCAGTGCATAGTCACAATAATGTTTAATCTAACACAAATATAACAAATTATTTATCAAACATCGTGAAGACCTGGACCATCAGGATATCCTTATTGTTGATCACGTTTAATATCACTTAAAAAAAGAAAATCATATTGGGGTGGTTTCCCAGACAGGAATTTTTTAGGTCTTTGTTAATTTAGGACATTTAAGTCGTTTTCTAAAAATATGTCTTGCAAAAAAGCATTACCTGAGAGCATTTTAAGACCAAACAATGGCAGTAATCTATTTTTAAGATACGTCAGGGAAAGCTTTTTCAAGTTTAGACAGCTCTAACATTTATTTTAATCTAGGACTAGTCTTAAACCCTGTTTGGGAAACTGTGCCATTATGTCTTTTCTAAAACTGCACTGAAGATGAGAAAAACTGAAGCTCTCTCTCTATATATATACTCCAATAAAATCTAATACATTGAAAAATCAACTCAATAATCATTAGTATGCTATAAATAGCTGAAATAACTACGAATATCAGAGCATTTCAAAACATCTCAATGGCCCCAAAATCACTTCAGACCCCAGAGGGTTAAAGTGGGCAATTTTTGTATTGACTACATTACACTAATACAAACTGTAATCACAAAAACTGCTCTTACCTGTGTGTGAGACTGGCAGATTTCTTCATTCACACTCAGACAAATGATGGAGATAAGCTAAGACAGTCCCATAAAAAGACACAAGTGGGTGTGAAGTATTTCCTCAAAGAGACTGGTCAGGTTAGTGGTGTGTCACTGCTGATAACGCCCACGATGACCCTCCACCTGAATATCCATCATCATAATGTTTTAACAGGGGCATAGTTTCACTAGAGACTGAAGACTCTTGTTTTGTCTGTAAGCATTAGCATGACAAACTCTCAGGTTTCCTGCTGTCATTTATGGGAATAAAAGGCAGAAAATATAAATGTTAAAACAACATTTCTCTAATTTCTATAATTTCTCTAACATTTCTACAATGTGCAGCGATAAGGGAAGGAGAGAGGTTTTTTATTCATTATATAACATGGAACTGGACAGACCAGTTATTAAGACTTACACATACTGCTTAAGTTGCAAAACAATAGTGAGATTTTTAACAACTGGAAAAAAAACATTTTAAAAGAGTCAAGGTAGTAGTGTGTGTGTGTGTGTGTGTGTGTGTATATATAGGGTATCATCTCTGACAACACATATTAGTTGTCAAAACATGTCAGACATAACTGATTTGGGAAAAGGTGCTTAGCTCACGTTATAGATTCCTATGAATGGCATTTTAGTCATTTAGGCATTTAGTATTATGGAAACAGTGAATTATTGTTAAGGACAATATTGCCAGATGAAATTGGACTCTAAAAGATGTAAAATTCAGTCAACCAACAATCTGTCTTTAATTTGCTGAGCACTGCAGTGTTTGTGGTCTTGATAACTGGCAGATTTTTCAGAGCTGGACAAATGCCACAAGGTCATGTGTTAATTAATGCATGTTCAGGCTTTCCTACTCCCATGTTGTTTATTAATTTAAAAGAAAGTGGGATATTTAGTAAGATAGCTCCTATATGGTGAACAATACAAAACGACAACAACAACAACAACAAACAACAAAAATAGAAACAATAGAGATGATGTTAGTGATTAAAATTATTAACGGCTGACCTTTTGTCCCCTAAAAATGTCCAGCTTTAGAGTGCATGTATTTACGTATATTTTTACAGGAGACAGTTTTAACATAATTCATGTAAAAGCATTTAAAAATTGTATAACTTTTTGTGTTATTATTTCATGCAATCATTTTTAATATTTGTTTTAATTTAGATTTTTCATTTATTTAGTACTTTATTGCTTTTTATAACAGTGACATTTATTTTGGACATTTAATTTGGTTTAATTTGATTATATCAATTAATATCGTTTTACTCATACTATAATAAAATGTGAAAAAGGAATCACAGGAATCAGCATTTGTTGCTTGGAACTGAGCTTGTCAGACTTGTTCCCAGCTAAGCTCCTCTTTCAATAGCTAGTCATCTACAGTTTTTCCACCCACACCAATCCCATCTGCCAGCTTTTTCCTGAAATAAAAGTATTCAAGTTTCAAACAAATAGCTATTTATGATTTGATGTCTTAACTCGTATTTAATTAGTGATTTTGTAGTTATTTTGATCATGCTCTGAACTAAGATCAATGTGTTGTGATCAGAAGCAATCGCAGATGAGATGCACATCATGTAGATCCAGCAGTGGTGTGTACTGGCTTTTAGAGGATGATAAAGAGCTGGCATTGGCCTGCACAGCTGCCCGTCTCTTAATCTCACGGGAGATCTGACACCAGGACAACGGATAGCAACAGCAGCCATAAAAACAGTCACTGCACACATCACCCTGGGAATAAGACAGAGAGAGAGATAGTTGAAAAGATGCCAGAGTCATATTAGAATCCTGAAAACTAATACTGTTTTATCATGAATCTCTTGCAGACTATATGAATGACCCCACTCTCAACTCTTGTTTTGAATATTTTTGTGAAACATTACCTTATAAATCACAAAAATGTAATTCATCTCCATCTAGTGGCACAATGAGGTACACACGTCATTTCACTTTTCCCATCTTTGTTTCATACACTCCACGAGACAAGGGGAAACATTACAAGTATTCATATGCTGGTGGAGAGTAAAGTGTTGCTTTAAAAACAAGACACAAGAAGAAACCAGAGACAAAAAAATAAAAGAAAATAGCTTTCAATGTATTGGGGGTCGGTGGTTAATCTTCTCAGCAATCGGTTAACACAACTGACAATATGGCGTTGGCTGATCGAGTAGAAGGCCTTGCTATGGAGGGAGAAGGGATGCCGCTAATGCTGGAAAAGATTTCGGACAAGATCCTTGGTGCTCTTAATAAAGATTTGACAAACTTGAAGCGACCTTTCCAGTTATGCATGCGGCGCAACAAGAGCTGAGTGACAAAACATGGGAAATTAAAAGGTGGAAGAAACTTTTATTCTCTGACCAGAAAAAAACAACCTGGAGGCTCTTGATGGCTTCCAACTTTGCTGGCATGAGATGGAGATGTTTTCTAAGCTTTACAGTGGAGGAGGCTCCATAATGATTTGGGGTGATTTTTCCTTCAGTGAGATAATGGATCTTCTGCAGGAGTGTCATGGCAGCTACACATATGTTGCAGGGGGATCCCTCTTAACTGAGGGCCCTTGTCTGTGTTGTAATGACTGGGTCTTTCACCAGGACAGCACTGCGGTTCACAACCACCGCCTGATGAAGGACCTCTTCCAGGTGAATAATGTCATTCTTTTGGACCATCCTGCATGTTCCCATTATCCGTTTTGGTTACACCAGTTGACTTCAGATAACTCTCAGGATCTCATGACTGTCTTGCTGTGTCCAACCTCGTCAGTGAAGGCGTGTTGAGTGAGGCGTTGCTCAATCCTGACACGCTCAAACACGGAAAGGCTTTTTGACTTTGCCATCAGGAGGTCATGACAGTGTTAAGCCATTTTAAGACTATGGTCTTAAACTTTTGATCAGCTGATGAACAGCCTGTTTGAGTTAGCCTATTCTCAGTTTTATTTTTCTTTATTTATCTTGTTTCTTCTTTTGGTATTTTGAAGCAGAACTTACAACCAGGTTACGATCCACCAGAGTGAAATATGAATACTTGTAATATTTTCCCTAATCTTAAGATTTTGTTAAGGAGTGTACCACAGGGGTAATTCATTTAACTTAACTTAACTTAACTTAACTTAACTTAACTTAACTTAACTTAACTTAACTTAATTATTCCGGGGCCTTATAAGCATGTATAAAGAAACCTACATATCAGAAATATTATTTACAGGGTACTAGACATTAAAAAAACCCGCTATGACTCCGATCTGATATTGCCGAGCTCTGTCTTACTGCAACAAAATGGATTTTTCATGTCACATGCAGTCTGTAATGTACAACATGCAGTCACGGCGCACTGGTTTGTGTTGTGGGTGTTTGCTTTCAGAAGAACTTTCAGTTAGTTTGGTGCTGAGAAAAGATGCTTATCGCAGCCAATTCACTTGGTTTTGGAAGAGGGTCATATGGGTGGAATGTAAGTGTATGTGTGGGCATTGGGTCATGTGCGTGGATGTTTGTGTGTTTGCATGTGTGGGTGTCTTTTTGTGTAAGAATATTCATGCTTGCATAACGGTTTTAAATCACTTCCAAAAAGAAATTTGGAGACTAACATATACTATAACACTAACATAGCTCATTAAATGACTAAATGTAATTGTTTCTTGTCACAGCATTTGAACATGTAGTTGCAGACTAACGTCATTACACGAGTGATTTCATTTCACCTCAATGCTGTAACGTTCTCTTACAGCTGCACGCATGGCCAGTGACGCTGGCGTTCCACATCCAACACAGTCCAGCAGGGGCAGACAGGGGCATCCCCCTGCCGCCCTGTTCGTCTTAAAAACAAATAAAGGCAAGCACCAAAAAGCACAGCAACCTGTAAACACACACAGATGTCACTTCAAACATTATATTATATTACATAGCTGAAACAATATTTCAGCTGATAATGACTGCCATTAGTGCAGTGAATAGACACTCACAATCATCTATATCCCCCCAGCATTCACAAAGTCCAGTGCTCCACTTGCCATGCTCTGGGCAGGGTTGGGACTGTACCACTCTCAGTTGCAGGGGGATGCCGACTCTCTGCATCGGTGACATGGATAATACCTGGGGGGTGTTCCAGAAAGCAAGGTTAAACCCTAACCTGCTAAACCCTGAACTCTCAGGTTGACCAACACAAACCTTGCTTACTCGAGGTATACTGGTTCCAAAAACCAGGAGTAAGTCTCAACACAAGACATTCTCAACAAAGCAACAGTCTCTATGGAAACTGATTCTAAGAAAAAGAGCAACATGCTGTTTCTTCTTCTTTTTAAGGTCATTTAATGAATCTTTAATCTTCATGAATAAGAACATCACAAGTGTGACTTTTTGCAATTTTGTACGAAATAAAAGCATTTAAAAGCAAACTTCCTGATTAAATATTAACACACACTACTGTGATTGTGATTTTTTTTTTTTTATAAAACAATATTTTCTTCATTCAAAAAATGAGGTACATACTCTCAGATAAATTAGGTTTATGATTAATCAGATGCACATCACAAAACCAGTCCTAAATGAAAGAAAACCGTAAATCATAAATGCTATGTTTGGTGATAATATTGCATAATGTGTCATTTATAAGCAATTATTTGAGGTGGGGTAATGTTTGTCCCCTAACAACAAAAGTGTGACAGGAATCCTAAAACAACACAAGGGTTAAGGTACCAAAATGGACCTTTTAGGTACAAACATGTACACCCCAGTGACAGCTTTTGCACCTTAATTTCTGAGAGTGTATAAGTTTCATGCACTAACAAAAACGACACAAAATATCTTTATCAGTTGTGATACTGAAAAGAATGAACAACAGCATAAATTCTTACCTGTTGATATTTTATGTAGGCCTACAGAAACCAAAGTCAGAGACTAAATAATTGTCAGATAGCTGTTCACTGCTGTCCTCATCTATTAGGAGGGTTTAATTTTCTTCCAGTAACAAGGCAGTACTGATAACTTAAGCTGCTGACTGTAAACAAGCTATCCCTTAGTATTCTTGCTGTTCTTTGGTTCTCAAGGGTTTGACTAGAAGTTGATGACTAGTAAACAAAATTGCATATGCTCATGAATATAATTCACTGAATGGTTCAAGGTCATCACTGTCCTTTAGGAACTCAAAATACAAAGTCACGGACAACTATGCAACTGTAATTGAATCATTTCCATTCTAATCCAAAATGTGCATGCGTTTCATTGTTAAACACACTTTCGAAAACAGTAAAGTAATATTAATGTAAACTAGAAAAACGTATTGAATGAACAATAAAACCATT
Source organism: Enteromius radiatus (assembly GCA_032357445.1). Taxonomy (NCBI): domain Eukaryota; kingdom Metazoa; phylum Chordata; class Actinopteri; order Cypriniformes; family Cyprinidae; genus Enteromius; species Enteromius radiatus. Next base: position 72,869 of record JAUCMS010000127.1, on the reverse strand, counting down.
TAATTGAAATTCCAGGAAATATTCGTTGTCATGAAAACTGATACCCTATTATCAGATTTTGCTATGCTAAGAGGTTAAAATGCTGAGCAACAGATTTAAGTCTCACATGGGAGAAAGATCTCAGACCTCGAGAGATTTGCTTTACAGATACAGGAGTAAAAAACAAAAAAATTACTTGTGGGCCCAACAACGCAGACAAACCTGAGAAGGGCAAGTGGCTTGTTAGAACATGCATAATTCTTCAAATAAAGTCTAAATCTGGCCAAAGACACTTACAGTTATACAAAGTATGCTATAAACAAAGATGACCAGTAAAGATACCGCATGCAATCTTTTTATGTTATCATAAAACACACACACACACAGTGATGAAAAGAAAACAGCAACACTCAAGAGGAAACATGTAAAGTGATGATAAGTCTTGTTACAGTTTGTGCTTTACATACTTTTATTGTGTTGCTGTATGATGCAATCAACCAATCACAATTGTAACATTGTTGAAATCAGAGCATTTTTGTTACTATATGACAGAAAATTCATCATGCATGTTGGTTATAGATTGATAAATCATATTAAAGCTCTATATAAAGCAGCACGATTTCCACTTCATCCCTTTTTATACTCTGAATCGTTCATAAATGGCATAAATGAGTCTCAACATGTTTACATATAATAGGATAATGCTTGTTTAACTTCAATCTAAACAACCACACACAAGAAAAAAATGCTGACAGAAAAACACATCTCTTTACATAGTTTTATCATGTTGGTTTATGATACGAGCAAAATAATCACAATTATTGTTGAAATCAGAGCATTTTTATGATTGCGTTAAAGGAAATTCATCACAGAAACTTTAAACATTGAGCCTTTTAGATGCGTGATAATCATACTGTAGCTCTATGAAGCAGCACAATTCTATCAGATCACAAAGGAATAGGAATATAATATCTGCAAATCCGTACAAACTGTTTCTTGGAGATGCCAGTAAAATCTGTGCAAAAAAGAAAACAGATTTATTATAATGACTGATGACAACATTGTTTCCGTAACATACTTAAAACTCAATATCGTTGAACTTACATATATCTGAGATCTTGCAAATACACCCCACAATTCCGCTGTTTCCTCTGTTGGGATTCTGTTTACACTGTAGCCCCTTACTATGATGAACTAAAGAGAGAGATTTATTACATTATATACGATTAAAGAATTTGGTCATCCATATTAATACTACACCATGTTTTGTCTTAAAATATTTATTCCTTACTTTTGCAGCCACAAGCATCTAATTGTTTCAAACTTGATCTCCTCTGTGAAAAGACTGTGGGATGATATAGGTGACATTAGTCTCACATTTAAATGATAAACATTAAATCCTTATTGATGAGAAAACAAAGGGTGTAAGCAATGTACAGGTAGACTGTCACAGAAATTACCTGAGTTGTTGCACAAAACCGTGGTCAGAACCACCAGGGCAAGCAGGACACAAACTGGTTTGGACATTTTAACGCTGGTGCTGCTGTGGCTTATTAAAAAGTTCTGATTTCCGTCTTCCTTTTATCCTCTTGTGTAATGATTATCTCCCCTGCTCCTATCTCACTTCACCCCCTTTTATACCCTAAACTATTCATGAGGGTTTAATGCCATAAATGAGTCTCAACATGTTCACAGCGCATACCACAATTTTACCTGAAGGAGAAAAGAGATATTGCTTGTTTACCCCAATTTAAACAACAACACTCATGAGAAAACATGCTAAATCTGATAAAGTCGATCTTGTCAGATCACAATGTGTGGGACTGAATAACTGCTGCATATATCAGCAGTGGATCTGTGAGTGGAAGTCAGATTCAGAGCATCTGTGGTGAATCACTAGATTTTAGCCTTACAAAAGATTACACTACGGTTTATTTGGTCTATATGGCATACATGAACACCAACTAGGGTTTGAAATTTTTTTGGTCACAAATTTGCAAGCGTTTGTCCATGAATATTTCTTATTAGACATGAAACCTTAACTGAAACATTGTACTAACCTATATATATTGTTAGTGTGAAATGTCCTGACCTTACAGGAAATGTCTTGGCTCTGTTCCCTTTGTCGTCATTCATTTTGTATGCATATTTGCATTGATTTGACTGTTTTCTTTAGCTCCCTCTCTAATGTCTCTATTATTCAACATGACCAGGACATGTCCAGGAAATAAGAAGATGTATGGTCAACCTACTATTGTATTATTTTAGTGTTTCTCCCTTGTATACATGTCAACAGTGCATATTTTTGTTTTGCCTGTGGCACCGTTTGTAACTCCACCTGACAAAACCATAAAAAATATATATAAATAAATCTATAAAGACAAACAAAAGTAGAATTAATAAATGAAATAAGATAAACTTTGTTGAGGGATCAGTTGACATGTTTTTCTGACTAAACAAACTACATATTATGTATTAGGTATTTCCTAAAACAGTAAGGCGATACTTCACAAGATGGAGAACAAAGAGAGCGCTGGATAAAGTAAACAAAATTACATACAATGAACTGAAACCAAACCTGTCATGGTTTGGCAGTTAGGAAGAATGTTTTTGAACACCTGAATGCACAGCTTGTTAATGTCCCCCACCTGAAAAAAACAAAAACAAAACACTGCCATGGTATTTTAAATCTTGGTGTAAATATTTAGTGTGGGCTATATGGTTGACCCAATACAAACTGTAAACAAAATCCATAAAATTTACTGTAAAAAACTGGCAAATGTGGTTGCTTGAATTTGACTGTAAAAATATGTTAACGACATTCTTTTACTTATCAGTTAAATACCGTAATTTCATTAACTGATATAATGTTAATATACCAAGCTATTAAAACACTGAAATATGTTTTGTAGCTTTGAAATACACTGATAAGCACCAATTGCAGGTGGTGATGAGAAAGTCACATGATAAACCAAAGTCCATCACAAGCAGCTTTTAAATAGTAACATATATAGAAGGAGCTATATACAAACACAAACACTAAACACCATCATGATGACTCATTAAACTGAAATATGCAATAAACATTAATTTAACAACATTACATGTAACATACGACCCTAATAAACATAACAGATAAGGAAAAAACTAAGAAAAAAACTGTTATTTAAAATAAAAAAATGCAGTGCAATGCAGGTAATTCTGGGAATGTCAGTTTACGTTTTTTCCCTGTAAATTTTACAAGACTTTACCGTTAACTATTGAACAGATTTTTACTGTGGCATTTTCTGAACTAAACACAATAAATGTTTTGTTTTTTTTTCAGTAGCGGAAACGGGCTTCCATAAACTCAGCTATATAACTGCCCAGCAACACTGCTTTACTTGTAGGCAAAAAAAACAAAACAAAAACAAAAACAATGATACTGTCTTTTATAGGCTGTCTATCACCTGTAAAAACACCAATCACATTTAGAGAAGAAAAAAAAAATCACCTAGCCTACTGTAGAAATGCTACATATTCTGCTTTGAGGACCTTGGTAGCAATGTAGTGAAAAGTACTATATTTGTATTTCAAATGTAGTGAATTGTAAGTTCGCAAGACCATCCTTTCTTTACGTTTGGAAGAGCTCTTCTTCACTTCTTAAAACCCTGCGGCCTCGAAGAGGACATTATATTTTAGTGAATTTTTCAGACTCTACATGTAACAGTTTGAAGTCTGGATGTCCTGTACAGAGCACATTCAGGGCAAGAAATGAAAGAAAATCTTGAAAACACAAAATGCATTGGTGATATTAAAAATTAATTGCTTTTGCCTTTTCATGTCTTTTTTATTTAATTAAATTATGCCCTGATGTAGCATAACTTATACATAGCATAACTTATGGATATTTTTTGCACATTATTTTTAATGCTCTAAAAAACATCAAAAACTACTTTTCCTAAAACATAAAACATGCTCAAACGTCCAGCGTGGGCTCTCGCATGTGTAAGTTACTGTTGGCGGGCCCACACGCGGTGGGCGAGCCGTCATTAACCACCTACCCACGGGCTCGCAACCTGAGTATCTCAGCGACCGGGCCCTCCCTCGCAGTGACGCATACAGAAACGACCAAGGAAATCCCCAAGTGAGAGTTACGACAGACTCTCACCACCGTAGATAGTGGGCAACTTCCGACTCGCGCTGAACGCCGCGTACAAATCGACAGAGAAGACAAATACTTGTAAACCGTGTCCACGTTTCGGACAAACACAAGGTACGACTACGTTTCGTTGTTTTACATTTGTATTTGTGATATATTTCGTCTGCGGCACAACGTAATGTAAGCGAGAGCTTTGTTGTTGACATGCGTGAACATACTCGAGCTCATCCGGTGCCTGCGATCAGTTGTGGCTAATTATACAAGCTGTATGCGTTTAATATGTGACTATTCTGTGATTTATTACGTATATTGATTGCTGGGTTTCATTATGTAGAGCGTAAAAGGTTGGTGGCTTAATTTCCCCGTGTTTTACCCTCCTCAGGTGTTGTAAACACTGCTTCGGATCAATTTAGGTGGATTGGCAAACATTTTGTCGGCGTCGCGGAAGTGCATAGCCAGCCAACGATTTACGGTTGTTTTTTATGAATACACCTAGCGAAGTACAGCAGCAGGGGGACATGTACGGCATGGCAGAAATGCCCGACCTCATACCACCGGCAGGTGCATTACAACCAAGTCCATTAATCCCGTACGACCACGGACAGGCGGGGAGAAACAGACCAGACCTCCTGTCTGCCCCACGAAGAATGCAGAGAGCTCCCAAACTCGGACAGATCGGCCGGTCTACGAGAGGTGAGTGATATTAAGCTTTTATTATGAAGTTAGTTTTTTCATTTTCAAACGGGAACAAAATACTAAATCACAAGTTGTATTTAAAAGCCCTTCCTATATATTGTACACTGTAAAAAATGGATGTGATTTTTAACATTTTTTTTTCTCTCGAATCAGTGATGTTTGTTAGGGTTGTATGTTACATGTAATGTTGTTAAATTAATGTTTGTTGCATATTTCAGTTTAAGGAGTCTCACCATGATGGTCTTTAGTGTTTGTGTGACTGACACTGAGCTCATTCTATATATCTAAAAACATATTTCAGTGTTTTAATAGCTTGGTACATTAACATTATATCAGTTAATGAAATTACGATATTTAACTGTAAATTTAATTTATAACCTAAAACGTTGTTACCATATTTTTTTCATGGTCACATTCCGGCAACCACAACTGCCAGCTTTTTACTGTAAATTTTAAGGATTTTTTTTTGTTTTTACAGTGTACATTTGAGAGATTTCCCTCATTTGAATTAACTCATCAACTTGATGCATCCAACAAAGGAAGCATCCTAAATATGCAGCGCTGGGGATGCTCCAGGAAAATATAATTTTCTCATGTAACATATTCTAAAAATCACTTCCGCAAAATTAACTAAACTCAGATCTATTTCTGTCCCCTAAAGTACTCAGAAGCCGTAGGTAGCACCTACCAGAATACGTAATCAACTTATTTTAAAATTTCAACCAAGTCCAACAAGTTCGTCTTGACAAACATCCCTTTTCTAAGTTATTAAAAATAGCTTTAAAGGGAAGTTTTGATCGTGACTAATGATGCGAACGTCACCACAAAGGCGTGATTAAATTGGGGAAACACTGATGCAACATCTGTATTTATGGTATATTTGTCAACTCATTTCTTTCCATTTACGTGTAAACTACAAAAGAAAGTTGCAATTACGAAACAAAGTACAATCGCAAAACGATATATAACGATTAAATTTACCAATGATTAAAACTCCCAACACCAACATTTATGTTCATATTGCCCAGATTTCGTGTGGTGTTCACTTGCTGTCAAATGAACCATTTCTTCTTGTTTTTACAGTGGTCATTGATGACGAGGACTTGGATGATATCATAAACAATAACAGAAGCTTCCCGGTTTCTCAGAGAGTATCACCTGTTGCCTGATGCATGACTGACTGTGCCAAAGCTGTTAAAAGGCCAACACACCAAAGCAGGCCTAGAGAATTGAACTAAAATCTCCCTCTCACATGTTGTCACTCTTCACTGTACAGCTTTTAAGGCTTTCACAGCTTCAAGGTCAAACGAGAGAACTGTGGACTTTGCTCTCTGTCCACTTAATGCTTGCCCGTCACTTCACTGATGTCGTGCTTCTGTAGCACTAAATGATCCTGTCCGATGCTCTTGGTTTTGGAAGTTCCTTTCTTGAAGTGAAGATCTCGATGATCTCTAATGCAACAGGGCTATATTTATTCAATTTGCACTTTAATGTAGAATAAGAAAGCTAACCTCAGCATAACCTCAGCAGGTTGGATTACTCATCTCCCAAAGAGGACATTTTCCTGTGAATTACTGTTAACGTGTAACGCGCCATGTGGTAAAACCTTTGGTTACCTTGGTAACCCGGGTCTACCATGACATTTCTCTAAATGACATCGATTAGTTGTTAATTGTAAGGATCTTTAATTCAGTCACTGTTTTTATGTGCCTGTTGATTTTTGGTTTGAATTGAAAGAAGTACGATCTTTAATGCATACTGACTGAGATGAACAATCAAATCTTCTAAGTGATTTCAAATGTTTGTTGAAGTACATTGCTCTTAATGTTTTTGAATTCAAAATTTTTGCATGGAAATTAATGGATTTTTGTAAATTGTTTTGGGGGAGTGCAGTGGGGTGGGAGTAATAAAGTATGCATGATTAACATTATAGCATTTGTTATGTTTGGACACAGACGATATACATATACATACATATATGCATATATATATATATATATATATATATATATATATAAACACATAATTTTCTTTTTAAATCACAAAATTAACACATTGCAGGAAGGTGTGTTTCTATTTTTCTATTCTATTTTTTTGTTTGTTTGTTGTAATATAATTTAAATCTGTTAAACCTTTTCCAGGTTTAAATTATATTGTAAATATCAGATTTCAATATAAACCAACTATTTGTGTGCAATACAAGTCATTTCTTATTTAATCACCAGAATAATAACCAGGATGATACAATGAAAGCCAACTTTATTGAAAATCAGCATGTAAAACAAATATATAAACAATAAGCTAATTAATACTGCCATTAACGATGAGCTTTTATAAGTAAAAGATGCTCAGATAGGCTTATGGACAAAAAAAAATGAACGTAAGGAGAGTTAATACTGAAATGTGTTAAGCAAATTAAAAAAAATAATAACGTTCAGCGTCTTCCTCAACCATTGGCAATTACTTAAGAGTGACTCAAATGAGTACTTAAAATGTTAGCATTTCTGTAGGATGAATACTCAAAAACAAACAAAAAATCTGCCTCCATTTTGGACAACACCTGCTTGTTGGTTATAGTGCTCCCTAGTGGCCACTTTCAAAATACCAACATATTTGACCCACTACCCAAGTTTCTCTTCTTTGACACACAGAAAACAACCTAGCTGTTTACTTCAATCAAACACTGAGGGCTCAAAGCAACCTTTGAGTATTTGTACAGACACTAGATTCCTACAGTCCTTTCAAAAACTCCCAGCGAGTTTGTGAATACATTTTCTATTTGACCTTTTGGACAACTGAATGCCCTTTTTATTATACGTTATAGAGTTCGTAAACTGTTTTCTTTCTCAGCGACAGCTGTTTAACTTTCTTTATTCAGATCTTTTTTTTTTTTTTGTTGTTGAAGAAATTCTTCACCTTCTGAAGTTGCTTCAGTTTCTGTCCAGCAGGGGTCAGTCTCGGTCACACATACTCTTTGTTGCTGCCGCTTGCAGACCGCGCAGAGTTACTTTTAGGATATTTTGACACTTGTTTACTTCGAGGACATGAGGCAGCCAACATGGCTCCACCGAGAACATCAAGAAATGACCCACCCCAAGCAATGAAAATGGCTGCTCCAAACTCAAACCTAAAGAACACAAAGAAAAAAAAAGTCATATGGGAAATGTGAATATTATATGTTGTTATTTAGTTTTTCACTATATAATAGCATTTGGTCAAATTCCTGTTCCTGGATGCTTCCCAAGACTTCCCATAATCGAACCCACCCAATTTAACTCCTCAGCACTAGTAGAAGTGCTCCAAGAACTGAAATGGGTGTGTTAGATAAGGAAGACGTCCAAAATGTGTCTTTTTGGGGGATCTCCAGGAACAATGTTGGGACATTCTGCTCCAGAAATTGTGCAAAGTAGAATTCCTTGTGCTCACTTGGTGTTGACTGGAGTGAAGGGGTTGTAGAAAGCTCGAATCACATTGTGGGCAAACCACGAACAGGCAACAATAGCACAGAGGGCTGTAGGAGCAAAAATACAGACACTGAGGATCTTTCTTAGCCAATACCTTCAAAGCACTGGCTTGTTTAGTCCTAGCTACCCAGTCTTTGATGTTCACTGACCCACAGACAGAGCAGAGACCGTTATATAAGAGCAGTTCAAACACAGTTTACTGTAAACTTGCATGAACAGGCTTTCTCAGTTTCTTGCTCACACATACTCACCTCCCACTAGCAGTATGATGCCTCCTGTCATGGCCGTGCGAGCCTTGCGAACTTTGTCATCAGCTCCACAAGTGGTGCACTTCATGCCCATGCAGGCCACACCAAGACCGCAAATGGACACAATGATACCCACGATCATCAAAGCACGTGTTGCTTGAAGATCACCTGTGGGAGACAGATAGAGAAGCTCAGAGAAACACCAAAGAGATGCGGATTCATCGTTCTGCTGTTTCTGCTCTTACTGTGAATTTCTCCACTAAAACCGTCAGTCCTGCACGTGGCTAAAATCCACTAGCCGTTTGACATTATCTTAAATTCTAATAAATTAAAGTGAGTTTCTACTACTCAACAATCATGTTATTAATAATAATGAAGATAATAATAATACTTTATTACCATACAAGTAATATATAATTATTTAATATATACTTCAAAAGATTAGTTTTTATAAGTATAAAATTAGATGGCAAAATCTTAACAACCATATTATAAATAAGAAAAATATATAATGTTGAACAAGTAATATTGAATTATGGTTTATCTTACTTTATAACAACTGTATAAAAATTCATAAATTGTATGAAATTCTATTTGTATTATTATTTTTGAGGTCTAAATTTAATTATCATTCAGTAATAATAAAGAAAATAATAAGTAATATTAAATTGTTATTTATAATAAATAAAACATTTTATAAAATTGTACAAAATTGAGTTTCTACTCTGAATCTAGACCCTGTGATCTCAACAGCCATGGTATAAATAAAGATAATAATAATAATAATTGAATATACATTTTATAAGTCTAGAACTAGATGTAAATCTTAATTTTGACAAATTTGATAAAATTGTACAAAATTGTTTCCACTCTAAAACTAGATGTTGAAATCATAATAAAGCAAATAATGTTATATTAAATTATTATTTAATATTTATATTAAATTGTATACAAATTGAGTTTTTACTCAAAAACTATATATAGAAATCTTGTCATGCAAATGACCAAACAATAGTAATAATAAATTATGTTATTAATTATAATAATTTTGTATTATATATTAAAATGATGACTTTTTTTTTTTATATTAAATTAATTGTTCAAATAATTTCCTGATCTGCGGTTGCTAAATTTCACAGAAGTGCTTGGCTTAGCATATCTTCTAATTATGCACTGTCCATATGCTGTTAAAAAGGTTTATAGAAAATCTGTGAGTTAGGCAATAAAAGAGAGAGAGCAAGAAGCCATTATAACAAAACCAGTCTGTGCCAGTGCAATCCTGTCCATGTGCACACAAAACCCATCAAGTCAGGAGGTAAAAAGAAAGAAAGAAAAGGGAATGTGCGAGTGGCAGGGGTGCAAGCTGTAGTGAAGCGGAAGAGTTATTCCTCTCCTTTATTCATTAAAACACAATGAGGCATCTCTTGCCGGCACAGAAAACAGTCAGTGGTGGAATTCAGGGGGTCACCCTTCATCCTTCTGTTTTCTCTCTTGTCTTTCGCTCCTCCCTCCATCCTATTTCAACCTGCTGTCAGGTGCAGTTCCAGCTGGTTTCAACTGGAAGTGTCCTGTTGTTTTCTCGAGGGTCTGCCCAGAGCCCCCTCAGTAAATACATCAAGTTAAACAGTGAACTCACATTTTAGGAGGACCATCCATGTTAATCTGTAAAGTGTTTCTGCAGACTCTGAGGTGGAATGTTAGGTTGCGGTTTCCAGTCCCAATCCTTTGGGAAATGAGGAAACGGGGAATGTTTCTGTAACAGCCCTAAACTGAAGCACTCCATTCAATGAATAAACTCATAATTCATTGCTGGTAGTTGGGTGTGTTAATAACAATACTTTGGCAGCTATGCGTTCCTCCTGGAGAAGCACAGGCACCATGACTACCTGTCCTGCCTGGTTACATTACAGTCATACAGTAGATCCAGAGTTGAGGCCAACATCCATTAATCAAGCTGGAAATGGCATCAGTGTTTATTTGAGTGTGTGTGTGAAGAGGTGGAAACTACGGCTTCAGATGCCAGAGAATTCCAATAAACACCTACAGTATAGATTTACAGTATAATACGGGGCAGACATTTAGATTCATTTATATACCATGTGTGATATGATATTGCACTTTTTAAATATGTAATACAGGTATATATTCTATATGTAATCCTTAAGGTATTACAGGCAAATATAGTAATCATATACTAAAATATGGAACATAAATGAATAAGTATTTTGTAAACTAGATAGATACTCACTGTCTAATTGTAGAATGGAGTCGTAGATTTTGCACTGAAGCTGTCCGGTGCTCTGAAACGCGCAGGACATCCACAGTCCCTGGTAAGTGGCCACTGCTGTGATGATACTGTCCCCCACGTACGCGGACATCTTCCACTGAGGCAGGATGGTGCCCACGATCAGTCCAATGATCCCAACCAGAGAGAGACCAAATCCAAGCAACTGAACGCCCGAGTTTGCCATGTTTTTTCCCCCCTGACACTTAATGGCAAGCCGTGCAACAGTTGACAACAAACTTGAGAAAAGCTCCTGACCCGCACCTGTTAGCCTGCTCTCTGTCTCTCAGTCAACCAGCGGTGTTTAGATCTAGACACGGATGTCAGTTACGGTCATGTAAGTGTTGCGTATAATACAGATGCCGAAGAGTGGTCTCGAACGAGTGAGAGGGTAACAGCAGCCTGGCGCGCGATGCCCGTTGTGTCATGCCCGGTGTCGTGACGTCACGTCACATAGAATCACTCGCATCATCTTCACTGAAGATTTTAACTTGTGCTATCCTACAAAAAATATCGGGTAGCAAGCTGGATCAAGTTTATGTTTTCGCTGTACCATATTCTAGACAAGTGTTTTTAATTAGGTAACCCGCTTCCTCTAAAAACGTGTATAAATCATATGGTTTGAAAGTTTAAATTATGAAAAAAAAAAGGACAAAGACAATTATGATTTCACTTTGTAATTGGTGTTAACTGGCTTCCATAAAATAAAACATTATTGGTATTAGTTAGTTAGGCTATTGTATTTTAGTAAGCCTGTTTTTATTTTGCCTGCTTTAATTTCCATCGATATATTTTAAAAACCACCAATATTCGTTTTACGCTTACTTTTCTTTTAATGTCTTGTCCATTTTACGAGGACACGTTTGTCACGTCTAACCATTCCTTCAGTGACCTCTGCACTTCCAGTGAAAAGGGAAACAAGTCTGGAACACTATCAACTATTGTCTGCGGTTCAGAGTCGGCGCCGATATTACAATGATCTTACAAAGGTAGAGGAAATATCTATAACCTGAGGAAAACAGGGCGGAAGCAATAACGCCATTCGAATGAAATGATTCTCACTCCAGTCTGAAACCCTGATGCTTGCTTTTAAAATGGGTTTAAAAGTAACGAATGGAATTCAACCGAACCGACAGGACCCGTTTACACTACACAACCTAAATCGCATGTCACATGATCATTCATGCACGTACAACCATAGAAGTGTGTATGCAGATTCCCTATTATAGCAGTTTTAAAACTAAAACGCACTAGTTTGAACAGGGTCTTAACAGAAAAGTCTGAGTTTTGTTCTCAGAATTGAGAAGAGAATGTGTTGGAGAGGTGGAATAACAGTTGACAGATACAGTAGAAAGAACCTCTTTGCTTCAGTAACATCTTGAAATTAGCACACAGTACCCTGGTCGCCCCTGGTAACGTGATTTATCTGTTACCCTGTTAGCTGGTTCCTGAGCACTGGGCCAAGCAGCCTTGACACACAATAGAAACTTTGACATTTTTTCGAAGCTTCTGTACCCAAACAGTTCCCGTAAACAGATAACACTCTGTAAAGGGGGGAGCAGACGGTGCTAAATCAGCCCTTAAGAAGAACAGAAACTCCCTTCATGGCTTTTATTCTGGCCGGCTCCAGGAGTTTATAGACAGTGAAAAAAAAACAGTGATTAAACTGGTGTAAGCCTCCTTAGAAGCCCACTGAACCGTTAAAACACACAGGCCTCTGGTTTCCCCTCAAAAGCAGCGACTTGGCTAATGAGCTTTTCTTATTTCATTATTTCTTACCTCTTTCTTTTAGTTCTTATGCAACATGTTGCCTTCACAGCAATGTAGGCCCACAGGCCAAACTGATGTAATCTAGGAATTCCAAGGTATCTTTTCTACTGACGACAACTTTCCAAAAAAAAAGAGAGAAAAAGTCTTTACTAAGACAGCATTCATTCGAACAAAAATACTTCTTGCTGATTTTAAAGATTTGTAAAAATCTGTGACTCAGTAAAAGAAAATTATAACTTTATTCAGACTTTTAAAGTTGTAAATCTCATATTATTTGAGAATTAGCCAAAAGTGGTTTATATAATAAATGGTCAACATAATGTAAGTTAATATTCAGATTACTGTTTTTAAAAAACGAGAGCATAAAACCATGAGCTAATGTTGTTTAGGATTGACTGCATATCAGTTCATTAACTTTACCGTAGCTAGACTGGCTAAGCATGGAGTTACGGCATGCTTGTCAGACTTTATATCCTAATGGTTCAGTGACGAGTCAGATCCAGGAAGTATTTAACAAATCACTGCTGGCAGACAGAAAAGAGCTGCACACAAGGAGAGAAATACTGTAGGACTATTTAGATTATGCTGAATCCATGCAATTATAATTGTTATGATATATTGGTAAATATGGGCATTACAGATGCCCAATTTCTCAAAGAAATGAATTATGAAATAAAAAAGTAAAGAAATGACAAAAAATAAGTCAATGAAGGCAACAAATTACATGCTTCCTCTGCTTTATGAACATCAGATCAATGAAAAAGTTGAGAAACAAGTAATCAAGTCTATGTCAAGAACAAATATCTTACTCTTATTACATATAGTGACTTAATACAGTATGCAATAAGTGACAAAGGGTAAATGTATGGTTATAAGCATACTTGAACTTGAAAATAACAAATATATTATGGAAACATATCAACAATATATTAGAAAGAAAGAAAGAAAGAAAGGCAAATAAATATGATTCTGGTGTCCCCTAGAGCCAGTCCACACAAACTACAGTCTTGTGTTCAGGAGCTGTGAGCTCGTTGTACTCATGGAAAAGGTTGGTCAGGAGTGTAGTTGAAACTGGCATCCAGAAACATGGCCAATGTGCCCAGGGTAGTAATGATGACAAAGAGCCAAAGGAAGAGCCGATCCAAAACCACAGCAATGTACTGCCAGTCATCTGTCATCTACTCGGGCACACATCAAACACAGAAACAATGGGATATGTTGATGTCACTGACACAGGAGGATGTGTATTGTCAATTTATGAATAATCATGAGGATCAGGCACAGACTGAGAGGAAGGGGCTTAGATAAAGGCTTCTTTGTGTATCTGTGAGTGTAATCTGGAAAAACGGAAAGCGATTGTGAATGTGTGTGGTTTGTGAGCATGTGTGTTCATAGACTTACAGTATCATCCCCGTCCTGCTTCTTCAGTTGTTCAGCCATGTATGTGATGGCGGCGATTGCAGATTTGAGGTTCGGAGGCAGAATCAGACAATAGTTGTCACTGTTTGAAAACCTCTGCAACTTCACAGTGCTCTCATTATGACTGAAAAACAAATACACACAAATGAAATCACGATTAGCCATATTTATAAAGTGTACTAACAACACTTAACAAAAAACCAAGTGCTATTCTGCAATGTTTCCATGTCTATTCGCTGTAAGTGCATTATTAACATTATTACAACATAATTATCTTTAAAGTAATAGTTCACCATAAAATTTAAAAAATGCTAAAAATGTTCTCACGCTCATCTCTAGCTAGCCAGGGGATTCTCCACAGTGAATGGGTGCCGCCAAAATAAGCTTAAACAGCTGTCAAAATCACAATAATCCACTCTACTCCTACAACCAATTAACTTTTAACTTCTGTCATATATTCCATAATCCATATTGATGCTTGCTCAAGATTAAAAGCAATTTTTTTGCATGTAAACGATGCATGATCTATGCATTCCTCTCCTGATTCAGACAAGGTAAGTTTTTCAATGGAAAAAGCAATAATTACAGATAAGGGTTCTTATTTCAGCAGTATTTTGTTTCATAAGAGGTTTATTAATGGACTGGGCTTGTTTCAGTTACTTATAGATTATTGTGCTGTTTTTCTCAGCTGCTTGGACCTTGACGGCACCCGTTCACTTCAGAGGATCCACTGGTGAGCAAGTGATGTAATGCACTGCACTTCTCTAAACCTGTTCTAATGAACAAACAAACTCATCTACACCTTGAGGGGTGAGTATATTTTCAACAAATGAATTCCTTTAAAAAATTTCTTATAATACGAGCAGCAATTTTGATATTATTTAGAAAATTGCACAGTATTGTGTCATACTCCATATTGGTTTAGTGAGCGGCATGTTCTGGTCTATATCTTCTATCCCAAAGGGTCACCAGTTGTGGTCCGTGCAGAGTTTAGCTCCAACCCTAATCAAACACACCTGAAAAAAGATGACCCCTGTTTTATCCCGAAAAAGCAAGACCCGTCCTATGACCTGAATAGTCTGCAAGTGAGCCGCACACTTTGAAACGTCAGGGCAACTTTTAGACAACATGCACTTAGTTATAATGATTTACTGCACCTGTTGCATGATTACATTTTTAGAACAGCACTGAGTTATTCACGGATAACTCACCATCATAACACTAAGTAGAGTTATGCATCCAGTTTTTCATTAATAAATAACCATCACTATAACATATAGCATTGTGCAGTAGTTCTGCGTGCCGGGTTGTACAGTAGCACGAGTTCATTGTAGGGGTCAATATTGTGTTGCTCTGTGCTATAGTGGGAATGAGTCTGTCATACAGTGTAGAATGAATGAGAGCAGTGCTGTGTCTGGGACTGACCTCTCCTCCCTCACATTTCCATTCTTTCAAGGGTGAGTTTTTTCCAACAGGGATTATACGGAGAGCACCACATGTCCGGCACATGATATGCGCAGTCAATGAGATGCATACCGGTATATGTAGGAGCTCCAAAAACTCATACAAATGTTTGTTTCTGCATGTGTGATGTATGCACTCGCTTTCCTATGCACATATTTCGTATACATAAAAAGCCATCTTTAAATTATGATTACAACTTATGCACATAAATACAAGACAGATTCAAACTTGATCATGTTGCGCTTCATACCCTTTCACCTAAATAAACATAAGTGGATGCTAAGACATCAGAGTAACTACAATATTGTAGTCAGCTGGCAGATATTGACTAAGCATTGTAGGCTTCTTTCAGACAGGTTTTAAACTCGCTTGACCCTGACATGCATTTTCTGTGGGATCAATGTTCAAACAGCTAGAAATAGTATATAATGATATGAATGTTATCTGCATGCTATTTAAATTAAAACCACCGTCAAAAATCCAAACCAAACGAAACAAAGCAAAGTTCACATCTACAGTAGCTCTAGACTTTGCTGTTTTGTTGTTATTGTTAAGTAAAATTAAAAACTATAAAACTATT
The DNA here is from genome assembly GCA_032357445.1 of Enteromius radiatus. Classification (NCBI taxonomy): domain Eukaryota; kingdom Metazoa; phylum Chordata; class Actinopteri; order Cypriniformes; family Cyprinidae; genus Enteromius; species Enteromius radiatus. The sequence goes on along the minus strand of JAUCMS010000127.1, from coordinate 56,824 downwards.
AAAAATGTTTCAATAATCAAAATAAATCTGAAAAACATTAATGAAGTACTGAAATTACTAAATAAAACTAATTAAGCTAAATAGAAATATAAAACTAAAAAAATACAATAGAACAATACTACAACTAAAACAAAAATGGGCATTACTTCCCAAATTTTCAATGACAAACGCATTTGCCACTCTACCTGCAAAATACCACAATTGAAACTCTTTTTAAACTGTTAAACTTATTGCTTTCATACCACCCATATTGTGTATTGGGTATCCTGACACCTGTTTTCAAGCAAGTCCCGAGTTCAATGCACACGTTTCACACCAGCCAAACTTTGACATCAAACGCGCTTGGAGCTGTCAAAACACCATCCGATTTAGCAAGAAATTTAGGATATTTAGGTCTTTGAGTCATTTCAAAGTTTGCATATACTGGAATAATGGAACACATTTTTATTAACTTTCCCTGAAATCACTTCTCTTATCCTGTAGCCCTCAAGACCGGCACCATGTCTTGAAGGACTTGTGAGCTTAGCACTTCAATAAAGCTCTAGCGGCATGCAGCTATCTCAAGACCACCTGTTAGACTGGCTAAAGAGTGGCACACTCTGCGGCACCAGATTACAGGAGCAAGAGTGACAGGGCACAGGTCACGAGCTGTTCTCAAACAGATGAAGAGGAAGAGAACAGGCACCCCAGGCCCTCAAAACAGTTCATTACTACTATTACAAACAGATGGAGACGTGTCTCTGCAACACAGACTACACTAAAACAGAGTCATGTGCACGCTTTCAGAAAAAAAAACCCATCCATCTGTCAATCCAAATGTCCATTCATCCATTTATGTGCGTCCTCCACCTTCGGCCCTCCCCTGCTGTTCTTGTGTGCATTACACTCTAATGCCTCAGCTCAACAACGGCTTAGATTCTGGCGACTTTGGAGGGGTGACTGGGCTTAACTGGGCTGAGATCAAATGCCCTTGGATTGAGAGGAGGAACAGCCAGCACAGAGACTTTCATCATCGGCCCACCCTGATCCGTGTTTATGAGAGTTGTTTAAAAACGAGCAATATTGCCAACACCAGCAGATTACGGTACAAGCACATTAAAGTGCTGCATATTGATTTGGCATCTGTGTGTGTTTTTGTCAGAGTGAGTGTTCATTAATTTGGTCTAACAAGAGTTTTACTTAGCATTTCCCGTCAAACAGATTTGACAAGACCAAAACAAAACAACAAAAAGACAAAAAAACAGGCAAACTATTGTAATCTTTACTTTGTGGCTCTAAACTTTAACCACAACCAAATCAGATGTACATAACATCTATATAACATACATATACTTCTATTATGACAACTCTTTGATTTTAGCATCATAATGGATATGACAATATTATACTGCCAGTCTTGGTGGAATAGATCTGCTATGCTGCTGTTGTTGGTTATTGCTGCTACAAAGCAAGTACAATAACGTGCTACTGCCAATACAAGAGCACATACAATGAGCTGAGCATTTAGGAAATCCTACTTCTGCACAAAAAGCATATGTATATGTAATAGCATATGTAATAACCCATAGCAGATCTACACAGGTGGAGCTGGGGAAGGTGAAGGTGAAAGTGTACTGCAACCAGTTTGTGCCAATTTGTGTAATGTTTGCATTAGCAACCCATCAGCCTGCGCTATCACAACATAACTTTTATACGCTATTACCTCATAAGCATCAATTATATCACATAGATGGTTATTTTGTGTCTGAGTAACTGAGCTTTATTGTAGATAATACCTACCTTCCTCTCCAAGGCAGTACCAGCTCTGGGTTGATCTTTCGGATAAAATATTCACCTCCAGGTTTAAGACCTTTGTCCAAACAACCCAATGGGATTCTTTCTTTTGGCTCATCCTCCACTGGTTCCTCAATTTGGGGCCTCAGCACACCCAAGTAACGGGGCAGCAAGTTGATGAAAACCTGTATGACGTTAGATAACAGTTAATGCCTTCAAGTTTAAGGACGTTTACTGAATAATATGAACTGCTTTTTATATTAAGATTTTCACCTTTCGCACCCATAAAGGCATGTGGTGTGTGCTGGGAGTCCTGTGGTGAAGGTTCAGGACCACCACACTAAGGATGACAGAGAACGTCACCAGGATCATGGTGAACATGACGTAGTTAACGATGATGGGAATGCCAAGTGATGTTTCTGGGACTTTGTCAGCCAACAGCAGCATGAAAACAGTGAGAGCAATGAGGACCGAGATGGAAAGAGTCATCTTCTCACCTGAGGGAGAGATCAGAAAACATGTCTTACACACAGACACACTGAACATAAATCTGCACAGTTTACAGTCATCGTTTTGATTTTGTAATTAAAGATGGCCACCTGCACCAGGTGGCAGATAGAAGACAAATATGGCCAGCACGCTGGTGAGGATGCATGGCACGATGATGTTAATGATGTAGAACAGAGGCTTCCTCTCAATGATCAGGTAGAAGGTGATGTCCTCGTACAAGTCATCATGAATATTCTTTCTGCTGGGCTTGTGACAAATCTGCCACTCACCGTTCTCTTAGGGAAGAGAGAGGACTGATGAGAGAAAGAGAGACAGAAGGAAGAAGAGAGTGTGCCATGTGCCAAGTTGCTACATTGCTTGGCGACCAAACCGACTACAGGTACAACTATATTACTATGCTGAATATAATAATTATTTATTTGAATAAATACAGGTAACTATTCACAGACATTACTGTATTATGCCACAGTTCCCGAGCTTGGACAGGAAGCTGTCACTTTTAGGAAGTGGTACACTAACCAGTGAATGCATTCTCATCAATCACTATCTCATGGAGCTCGTTGCCATCTTCATCTAGACCGTACTGAAGGTCCACTTCTGAGGAATCATATGTGTAGGAACGAAACACCATTGTGCAGTTCTGCCAGTCAAATGGAAAGTATGCCACCTATAGGGATGGACAACACAGACTTAAACACAGCACAGTACAACAGTATGATACAATAATAATAATCATACCATTTTAAATCAGTAGTATATGAGTAATATTCCAGGTTCAACGCAAGCTAAACTGATTCTGGCATAATTTATAAAATAACATATGTACATTCAATGCATTTATAATAGAATTTATTATTTCTACTGATCCCAGATCACTGCTTTAATATGTTAGAATAGTAAGAAGTTGAACATGTACCGCTATGGAGCAGGAGCTGCGGTAGATGGCTGGTGGATACCAGGAGACCGTCCCATCGCTTCTCACTAGCATGTTTACATACAGGGCAACGTCAAACTGACCATCATTACTATGAAATAGAAAGAGAGCATCTTAGTCAATTCCTGAATTCAGTGTCATTTGCAAGTTTTTTTTCTAACAGCAATGTTTACAGTGTAAAGAGATTGAATTTAAGCACGATACAGGTGCCCTGTAGCTGTGGAGTATTGTTGATCAGTCAGATATTTGGCAGTGTGGCATTGGAGGAGGATGATCTCACTTGTTGATTAGGTAGATGTCTGGACGCCACACTTTTAACGAAGGAATTCGCACAACTTCAATATTGTCATAGTCCTCAGGATTCCAAGATAACCTGTAATCTGTCCATTGCTTGAAATGAGAGAGAGACATGTTTTTTGTTTTTTATACTGACACTTTGTTAAGTAATTTCTTTTGTTTATTAAGCTACTTTTGAACCTTTGGCTGAACTTTCAGCAATTACTAGTGTCACGTGATTTATAATAGAAATTATTCTATCACACTGATTTAGTGTCCTTGTTACAGTGTAATTATACACTGAAGCAAAGTACTGAGTAATATATATTAGGGTTAGGTTATATATGAAGCACTGAAGTATGAAATAGTGTGTATATAAATTAGTACTGTTAAATGTTTAATTGTGATTAATTGCATCCAAAATAAAGGTTTTTGTTTATATAATGTGTGTGCATATTGTGTATATTTATGTATATATAAATACAAACACATGAATGTATTTATGCAAAAAACATGTTATGTTCCTTTTCTCTATTTATTATGTGTATAATTAAATACGCACACACTTTTGAACCTTTATACATTTATATATAAATATACATGTAAATATTTTCTAAATATACTGTATGTATGTGTGCATATTTAAACTATATATATATATATGTGTGTGTGTGTGTGTGTGTGTGTTGACCACCAATGCTGCTTGTATTTATAAAATACAGTAAAAACAGTAATACTGTGATACATTAATACAATTTAAATACTTTTATACTCCAGAACAATGGCATGAACAGCAGTTTCTTTACAATTAATTAATCAGTGTCACATGATCTTTCATAAATTATTCTGAAATGCTGATTTAGTGCTTTTCTTTAAAACATTATTTAACTGTTTATCCATCTATTGATATCAAAGTTATCCCCTAACCTTATTCCCCTTAGCCAAGCAAACCAATTCTTTCACTGACACACACACACACACACAGCATTATCTTACTGAGCACACTTCCTTGCTCTACATCTAAAGAAAGCACATATTATCATTTAAAAAAGACGAGGGTTGCAGTTATAAAAAGTGACAAGTCAATTTAAGTGGAAAATAACAGCGGATAGGAAGGATGAGATAAATTAGCGCGCCTCTCACCATATTCATGAACACGTTTGTTGTCATCTCTCCATTCTTCTCGTTCTGTGAGAGAATAGAGATAGTGACATTAGCGCAGCGCTAACGTGTGTCGAGTGTGCCACGCTGTCACAGTCAGTCCCTCCATTTCAAAGCTAATGTTCTATGCATGGCTTGATGCCTCATGGCTGGAAAGTGCTTGCTGATAGGGGACTAAGTGCTAATGTTTCTCTAATGTTAGGGAAATGTTGCTGAAGCGTTGGTCCAGTGGGTACGAGAGAGGCAGCTGGGCCTGCTGGGAATGTCACTGAACAACAAACTGTGTGAGCGATCACAAAGAGAGAAACGCTTTGGAAATAAACAGTAAATAAAGAGAGGATCAGTAAGTATTTCCAGACAGGAAAATGTGTGTGTGGACGTGTTTGTGTATGTGTATCATACCAAGCTGATGAGCTGTACTAAAGTCATCCCCACTCGGACCATCACTTGCTCATTCCAGGTACGTGCCGGACGCACTTTCAGGTTGTAATCCTGAAACAAATCCTCCAGGAGCCTGCGTTCCGCCTCGGATGCCACTGAAAACACAAGTGCAGACAAAAGCACAAATGCTCGTTTTATTTCAGTGGGTCATTAACTCCTTTCCTCTTCTTGTTTCCTAATCATAATAAGTCCAGCAGACTTGTCTATCTCTCTCTTTCCGTGTTTCTTCTGACTCATAGTCATAAAAAGGGTTTTCTAAGAATGGGCTGACCTAGATGAGTTAATGGCCTCAGCGCTGCTTTCTTTGTCTCCTTATTACAAGGTCAAATATGCTGTAGCATTCTAAACATTATATAGATTGTATGTCAGAGAGATGCGGTTCATGAAAGCACATAATTGACACACTGGTGACATATACACCTGTTAGTATCTGCAATCATCATAAACATTCAAAAATAATTATTTTATACGGCAATATTAATATTTTGAATATTGCAATTAGAGTACAATATTATAACTAACAGGTATATATTATATAACACACAAACATCTAGTTATTTGTATATGTATATAATTGCTGTTATGCATAACTTATGCAATACATACAAAATGTATAAATGCACAATTTTATATTATAATAATGCATAAACCCCTATAACCAAACATACATACACACTTGGGGTCAGCAAGTTATGCAAATACATAATTTTTATTATTATATTATTATTATTATTTAGAAAAGATGCATTAAAATGTAACAGTTAAAACAAGATATTAATATTTAAAGTATTTATTTAATATTAATTAATATATTAATATTTAAATTTATATTAATATTTAAAGATGTACTATTTTTTCATCAGAAAATTAAATCAAATCTTTTTATTCAAATTAATTAAAAAAAAGAAAGAGAGCATGTTTTCCACAAAAATATTAAACATCACAGTATTGATAATAAAAGGATAAGAAGTGTTTCTTGATCAGCATGTTGTATGATTTCTAAAAATTCAGCTTTGGCATAGCAGGAATAAATTATATTTTAAAATATATTAAAATGGAAAACAGTCATTTTAAATTTAAATAGTATTTTACACTGTTTTTCTACTGCATCTGAGGTCAAATAATTATTATCCCACCAGAAACCCCAAACTTTTGACTGCTTGTTTAAATACGTCAAACCCAAGCACTCTTCTCAAAACTAAACTACCAGATCTGCATTACCTGTGAGAGTAAGAAGCCAGCAGCACCACAGGACCCCAAGCAGAGTCTTCATTTTAATCTGTATATCCAGAGTTTGGCACCAGCCGTCACCACCGGCACCAGGTACAAACACACCTTAACAAGCTCTCGCATGCACTCAAACTAACTCGCATATTCCACAGGCTCAGTCCTCTCCCTAACCAACAGCCCAAACCTTTCCTACCAAACCCTGACATGGTCAGCTCATCACTTTTCTCCTCCCTGCAACCTGACTTGTGTAAAGCAGGTCTGTGATTGGTTGGGAGGAAAGAGAATTATGGGAGGGAGAAAGGAATGCGTGGACTCTGTGGCAGCCCTGGCAGGCACCTGTTGATGGTTTGTGTGCGTGTGTGTGCGTGTGTGGATATTTTTGTGAGAGAACAAAAGGAAGAGGTGGGCACGACTGTTCCTTTCCGGAGGGTGAGAAAGGACAGGAGTGAACACACACACACAGCTCACATGCTGGTGTGGGGACTTCCCTTTCACACTCGTTCTTAATATAACCCAATTATAATTACTACAGACTAACTCGAAATGCTAATATTGCCATTATTAGATAAGAATTCAAGCGTGCGTTTTTTTTACATTCATCTGATCCATCTGAATTGGATTAATGCTATTCATCTGAGATCATTGCTGGTAATGGTGTCCTATCTCTCTCTCACACACACACACACACACACACACACACAAGCATGCAACAAAGTGGCCAACATGAAGGCATGAAGATTTCGCTCTCTCAACATACCCGTCTCTCTGTCTCTGTTCAATTTGTTCTGTCTGTCTTGTGGTAAAGGCATTTGTTATTGCAGCAAGGCGACAGCAGATATACAAGCTCTCAAATATTCACACACACACACTCTTAGCGTCGCATAGTCTAGCTCAGAAATGATCAACCATTGCAACTGAATATTACCAAGAGTAAGAGTCAGGTTCTGGAATTAAGAATGCCATTTGTTCTCTTCAGAGGGAAACTGATTTTTAGTGCTGACTTACAAACCTTTAAAAACAGATCTATTTTGAGCTGCGAGGTTGTCAATCGATAGTATGCTTCTGTTCAAGTCATCATTGGCATTGGCATTATGCCCGGTGAAAATCAACATTAAACATGATGCTGTGAAGAAACTTCCTCCAAGCAGAGTGTGTAGCAATATTTAAATAGATTTGGGAATTCAAAAAGTGCGTGTCTGTGTGTGTGTGTGTGTATACAGTAGTCAACATTTAAAGTGGATCATTATTACAGTATGTATTACAGTAGATCAAAAGGGTGCTCCTATAGTATTTCTTTTCCTACTATGGAAGTCAATGGTGACACAAAACAACCTGGTTACAAACTAGTTTTAAAATATCTTCCTTTACTCAAAAAAAACTATAGGAAAAATGAATGAAAAATACTGCAGGCCCCAGCGCTGATGGAAAAGGTGGTGGACACTGTTACAATCTATAACATGCAATGTTCTTGCCATTAGTGACTGTAGAGAGCAGTGTAACATTAGTAATAACAATCATTGCAGTAACTGCTGTTTATTGATTTAGACCACAGTCAACATGCATTAGACGCCTGTAAGCCAAGATGCTGACCGTAAGCACAAACAGACTGTAAATAATCCTCAAACAAGACCCACACACGTCTCCTCTGGTCAATATCCCACTCAAAACATCCCCAAACACAAAGCTCCACACGGTTACTGTGCTAGCTGAGTGTATTCAGCTTGTTCACTGTAATTTACGTATACACAGTTAGTCTTAAAGTGGGTTGACAAATCTCAGTCATTCTGAATCTTATCTCAGGATGTCTCTGACCACTGATCAGACTTCAGGCTGGAAAGTTTATAATTCCAGTTCTGTTGTAGAAATAATAAGCCATGCATCGATAAAAAACAGATCACATTTTTAGACAAACATGCACAACAAATGAAGCTTTTCTGCATCTATTCAATTGTTCTCCCTGATGGAGTCTATATAAAGTAAGAGGACAGTAGCGGCCCGTCAATATATCTGGAGTAATGAGAGGAAAGTGCAGCAGGTCAGCAGGTCTCTCAAACGTGACCCCAATATGTATCCGATTTCCCCCTGCCTCTCTCACTCTCCGAACTCAACAGGTGCTTTTCACTGTGTTTACTCAAATTACGCTCATCATCATTTGTAATTAAAATGGTGCATCAAATTAGCAAATAACATATTCAAGCATATAATATTTACACTAGTGATGTAAAAGCCACACTGTACCTAAATCCACAGATAAGCTCATGGTAGAAGACATATGTAAACATTATGAGAAACAGTTCGTAATCTCTGACAAAAACAGATTTCCAGAACACATTCTTTGCTCTTTATTCGGCACATAGAAGTTTCCTTAAAAGATTTTCACTAGATAATGACTAGAACAGCTGTTCACACATCACACTGCAGCATCCGAACAATTCCTTACACATTATGCATAAATGAAAATACACACAATTACAGTTACAAAAGTTAGTTTTTTTGAAAGACGTCAATTATTCTCACCAAGGCTACATTTATTTGATTAAAAATGCAGCAAAAACAGTAATACTGAGAAGTATCATTCTAATTCATTTATTTAAAATTCTGTTATGACAAAGCTGCATTTTCAGCAACCATTAATTCAGTCTTGCATTGCGTCCGAAATCGCTTACTTCCCTACAATATAGTACCCGAAAAACAGCATGCCAGGCGAGTAGTATGCCTGAATTCATAGTATTCGAAATTCAGTAAGTGAGAAGTGGCTCATTTCAAGTGTAAGTACCTCAGGAAAAAAAAAACATTTGAAAGTTAAAATTGTCGCGCTGTTGTGACGACGCATGACATGTGACAACATCCATATGGTGCATGTAGTACGTCCGAATTCCATTCATACTACCCACATTCATACTTTATAGAACATACTGTTTTAACGGTCGGGCAGTGCGTTCAATTTTAAATGTAGTACCTACTTAAGCAGTATGCGATTTCGGACGCAGCATTAGTGTCACATGATCATTCAGGAATTATTCTTATATGCTGAATTGGTGCTCAAAAAACAATTCTCACAGCTGAAAATCATTAAACCTTTATTAAGGATTCTTTGATTGTTTTACTTAAAATACTACTGAATCTCTTGAATGGTGGTTAAATCTGAGCAGGTGAGCCAAACTGAGCTATACATTTATAAAACAATAATGCGTATGTGCAAAAACTGATTTAACCAGCACATTAAAGAAAGAAAGTATGAGATATATTACAGTAATATTATGTGATGTGTCCATACACACAACAATCTTGTAGACAAAAACCACCGCAAACCCATTTCCATTCCTTTATGTGACAAACAGAATTTAAAATGGAATTACTAATGAGTAAAACACAAAGGTAATGGAAAAACCCACTGTTGGACTGCTAATGGAAACATTTCTTTCTTTAAAAGAGGAACTGCATAGTTTAAAAATGGAAAAAGTAAGTGTATTATAATAACAATTCCTGCTAAACTAAGCTGTTTTTATGCATCTATCCATTGACAGCAGAAATATTGTGTGAATGACTTGTGTGTGTTAAAAGTAAAAGACCATTATTGTGCATTGAATATGCAGCAGTGTCTAACACGTCCCGTGCCAGTGTTTCTGAAGTGAAAAGTTCAGGCCTAGAGAGAACGAGCGTCAGATTTAGGGAAAGGGGTCAGTAGGTGTGGCATTGAAGCTGGCATCAGCAAAAATGCCCAGTGTCCCAAGGGTGGTAAAAATCACAAAGATCCAGAGGAAGAGTCGATCAACCACCATGGCAACATACTGCCAGTCCTCCTTTAACTGAGGCAGATAGGAAGAGGAAAAGAAAGTAGAAAAAGTAAAAAAAAGGGAGAGAAAATGAAAAAATGAAGGTGATGGCAAACTTGGGAAAATAAAGATTTACAGAGCTCCGACACACAGGCAGAAGCAGGAAAAGTCACCTATAATTCTGGCAGAATTGGCTTTAGTTATCTTTATAAATCACTTACAGCCTCGTAATCTTTCTCTGCCTGCAGCTGCTCTGCGATGTAAGTGATGGCCTCCACAGCTGTCTTGAGATCTGGAGGAAGGGTGAGGTAATGGCTGGGGCCGTCAATGAACTTCCTCAGGTCGGTGCACGGACCGTCAGGCTGGTACCTGCACCACAGGGAATGGAGGAGAAATATCACTGTACATTGCATTACCTTTATTAAATTCAGAACATGCTTGGTATAATTTTGTGTGTGTACTGCCCAGAAACATGTTCTATAGGAAGATTCTAATGCTTTTGAGAATGCTTAACATTGTGTTCATTTGTAAGTCTTTTTTTTTTTTTTTTTTTTTATAAAAGTGACTGCTAAATTACTAAATGTAAATGCATTGCAAGTACAAGCTTCCATTGAACATCCTTGCAGTACATACTTAAAGGAATAGTTCACATTCAGTTGCTGGTCTGCATTGACATCCATAGTATGAAAAAAAACACTTTGCAAGTTAAATGTTTGTACAAATAAAGCAGAAATGCTCTGTTGCATATGAAACATATTTTTATGTCATTACCACCAAGGTATTGGGTTTGACTCCCCGGAAACGCATTAACTGAAAATACATAAACCTTGAATGCAATGTAGGTTGCTTTGAATAAAAGCATCTTCCAAATGCAGAAGCATAATGTTATTGCTTGTGGTAAAACTTCATGTCCTCATACTAGTACAAAGATAGTAAGTATAACTTAAGCTAAACTTTAGAAAATTCTGTCATCATTTACTCACCTTCATGCATTTTCAAATCTGTAATCTTTAAAACATCTGCTTTTTTTGGGTGGACTACACCTTAATATATATATATATATTTTTTCCCTATTTATTTTGCCATAAATTTGGGGATGTAAATGGCATACAGTATACCCATGAGTGTTGTTTTTCTATTCAAAGTACGTACATGAACGGATTTATTATTATTCACTCCTAACATTAATTAATAACCATCACTACAACAGTTTTATCAAAACAGTGGTCAAACATTGAAGCCTTTAATCTTTCTAATAATGCACAATTGCTGATTTCGAGCAAGAGTGTGGAGAAAGTCGTAAACACAGGCTGAAACCTCAAACAGCAAGTCTAAATCCATGGAGGATCACATTACTTTGTCCTTGAGAAAAGGGTGCAAGCGTTTAAAGCCTTAGAATGCATTGGGCTGTGCGCCCTTCCTGCTGTGTGTGTGTGTGTGTGTGTGTGTGTGTGCGCGCGCCCACATAATCCCAAATCAGAAAAAAGACTGCTTCCCAAAACTCCTGTGTCAAGGTGACCCATGCTAACTTATACCGCACATCATATTCACTCACTCACTTACTTAATAATCCACTCTTTCATTAACTCACTCACTCAATCATTCAGTCAGTCACCCACCCACACCCACTGTCATTCTCTCTCTTTTTTATGCTGATGGTATCACCACCCACCCATGAAATCCTTCCAATGTGCTGATGAAATGCTTATCACCGCTGATGTGTTGCATTCCTCTTTTGTGAATCTGTTCGCTAACATCTGTTTCATTATAAATCCCCTCTCTTTCTTGCTCTGCCGCTGCCACCTCTCTTTCTCTCTCTCCATTTTCCACATACGACACCTCCACTTCCCACCACAAGGGGTCAGTGTGACTCTTTACTCCCCATGTCTCTCATCGCGTCTACTTGTGTATTCAGGTGCGGGTACAGAAGCTCATTGCAGGTAGTCTGTGGTTCCCCAGTGAGCTTCAGTGACCTGAGTGGAACCCCATTAGACTGACACATACGTTAATGCCAGCACAGCAGACTGGGAGAACAGGGCAGACACAAGCTCTAGCCCAGCCGAGGAGTGTGTGTTAAAACATGTGCCTACACCTAGCACTTGAAACAGCACTAACATCATCACAGCAGATACAAGATCACTTCAAAGTGTCAAATATATTGCACTTTTGTTCTATAATTAGAGCCATAAGTTACCATCAGGTGCATATTCAGAATGACAAAGCTCTGTTTCACAGGTTTCTGGAGTCAGTGAACACGGTATTTTATCAGTCCTCCAGGGAAAAACATCACAGGCTGCTAAAACGAGAACTTCCAAGGAAGAAATAAACACTGGATTTTACAAAGTGTGCAAGGTTCAAAGATATGCGAGTTTATAGAGTTTATGGCATTCAAAGGTTCAGGCAATTCTGCATAAATTATTTGTTTTCCAGAGTTTGTCAGTGAAATAATTTAGAGTAGTTAACGACAAAGTCTACACTAATTTTCTTCAAATAAACACTGTTCATTTTAATTTTCCATTCAATTAAAAGAACTTTATTTATTTTTTCCTATTTCAAGACATTGTGATATTAATAATACATAGTTCTTGGGCACTGAATGATCATATTAGAATGATACTGAAGACTGGAGTAATGATGCTGAAATTGCATTTTGATGATCATTAAATAGAGTTTAAGATTGTAGTGATATTTCAAAATGCAGCCTTAACAAGTGTATGAGCTGTTTATTAAAACCATAAACAATCGTTCCATTGAAAAGTGTGGGGTTGGTAAATAATCACATTAAAAAAAGCAAATATTTTGTAAGTTTTACTCCGCTCTGGTAGAAAAAGTTAGATGGCAATAGTCAAATGTCTGCACAAGACTAGTCGTGTTTTAAATTAATGAAACAAAAGGTCAACGGCATCCTCCGCCATTCTTGAAGCTTTTTCCTCTCTCTCTCCCTCCTCAGTCTGTACGTCAGCAGACACAGATGACTAATCAGGAAAGACTAATTTGACTAAAACATGGTGGCAATGGTGCCAAAACACGCTATGAAACCGCTGCCTCATCTAATTTCTTTCTCATCTTCTCTTTCTCTCTCACACGCTCTCCTGTCTCTACATCTTCTCCCGCCTCTCTCGAGCCTAATGCAGGGCAGGTCTGATGTGTCAGAGCCGATTTGTGCTGATCGGTTTTATTTTAGTGATGATTTCTTCTTTTTTTCCTCACTCCCCATACACACACACACACATATATACCCCAGACGCACACAGCTCACTGAGTGTAAAATTCCCTGGTTGAGGTGATTTAAAGTGTATAAGAGAGAGAGTAAGGATTAATCAAACCCTGAGGCATTTAACTGTGCTCACACGCATAAAGTGGGGTCCACGAATCCGAGACCAGCAGTGAATAAATGCCTCTATTTTGCATTTTTCTAATTAAACAGGCTACCAAATATATTATCAGCAAAACAATTCCAGTTCAAATTTTAATTAAGAATATCAGAATATTATTTCAGAATATATTTTCATTTGGTTTGTCCCCCTTTTGCTTTAAAGCAGCAGAACTTGCACGAACTCCACAAAAACTTAAAACAAGACTTTTTAAGTCTACCTTTTGTATAAAACAGTATGTCACATGATCGATGCCACATAATTAGTTTTGTGATTAGCAACCTAGAAACAGTCCACTAAAGGAGTTCATTTTTACATCCAACCATCCTTTTTTACAAGGTTTACATTTTGAATCCTAGTGTTGTCTTTAAATGGGTCTCCAAAGGTATCATAACATGACTAATTGATTATTGAATACCTCTTATTTTGTACATGAGCTCAAGTGGCAACACAATGAGACATACTGAGTATATTATTTTTACAATATCTAATATAAGTCCCTGATGTCCCCAGAATGTGTCTGTAAAGTTTCAGATAATTAACTAAATCATTTTGAAAAGGCCTATTTTGAGTGGAATCAGAAAAAGGCTGAGGTCTTTTTAAATGCAAATGAGCTGCTACTCTCCACCCCCTTTTCCAGAATAGATCTGCCCAATTACAGCTCATAACTGCTAAAAACATCTGTTTTGATTCTGATCGTCATGTTATTGTGGTGAAATCACTATATTAGTTTAAACTTCTGATATGTTCGTTTTCTGAGCACACTTATATGTCCAAACTCTGGAAGGCTCTGCAGAGTTTAGCATCTAAACACACCTGCATGGAAGCTTCTAACATGTCTAGTAAGAGCTTGATTAGCGGCTTCAGGTGTGTGTAATTAGGGTCCACTGTTCTCTTGTCTCCTCTTCCCTTGTTTTCAAATTGACCCCACTGACCTACGTATGACGTTAACGATCTGTGACCTTCAGACAACCTCAGGAGCTCACCTGTGGGGTTTGGGGAAGAGAAAGTTGGTGTTATTGGGCTTGCGGATGAAGTACTCATCGGCCACTCTGCTGATGGCTTGGCTGTTCTCCTTTTTGGCAGGTTTCTCAAGAAAAAGAGGGGTCTCCTCTTTAGGTCGCAGCATGCCCAGATATGGAGGCAACATGTGGATGAAGATCTAGAAGAAATGTACATTTACAGTCTTATAAGTTCCTACATTAATATTCATACACTGTAAAAACAGATGTTGATTAAATGAGAGATTGCGCTTGGCCAGCAAATAATCTTTCAGCCTTGCATCACATGCATTTTCACATGGCCTTGCTGTCATGAGTGAATGTCCTGCAAAACTGTACAGAACGTGAATAAAGAAATGCTGCTTTTTTTTAATTGTAATCTTTAGAAATGTTGTCCACTTGCGATTGGGTAGCTTGAAACGGGTGTTAATAGAAGGTATAAATGGGTCACTGTGGTGCGATGAAGAGGCCACGGCTCTAATAAGTTTAAATAATGTAGAGCTCACAGCCATTGATAAAGGTTAATAGTCTAACATAATAGGCTGCTTTTTGGAAAGATGCTGCTGTTTTGCTGTACGCTCTCTTTGTTAAACCGAATTGTGGGCCATTTTGAACCATTACGTATTTTTGTCTATTTTTCATACGTTTGTAAATTGGCAGATCGGGGTGTTTTGGAGTGTCCGGGAATAAAAGAAAATGCAAAATGGAAACATTTTCTGCATTTGTCATTTTAACAATGCAGCTGTCAATTTATTGAAAGCAGCTGACTCCACATAATTTTCACAAAAGGATGTGTATCTCCTTACAAACGCGGAGTGACTTTGTGTTTTCCTAATGCTAATTTATTCTCAAGCAAACATTCAAAAGACTTGCTTTAACTTCATCAAGCATAATTCAAGCAGAAAGCAAGTTCATGTGCTATATCTCCTCTGACACTTTTTCTGTACTGACCTTGCGCACCCAGAGGGGCATTTGGTGGGTGTTGGGGGAGCGATGGTGGAGGTTGAGCACCACTACACTGAGGATGACAGAACAGGTGACCAGGATCATGGTGAACATCAAGTAGTTGACGATAATGGGAACACCCAGAGATGTTTCTGGGACTTTGTTGGCGAGCAGAAGCAGGAAGACAGTTAAAGTCAGCAGTACGTTGATGGAAAGGCCCATCTTCTCCCCTGAAAAGAAAAGAGAGCTCCTCTTGATCTACTCATGCATAAACTTACACTTACAAACTTAACGGAATTAATAGACCAGACTGTATAAGCATTGGAGCTTGTACTAATGATCCCTTCATGATTTGTTGCTGGTAGAATTTCAAGACTGGAAGACTGTTTAATTGTGCAGGTATAAACTCTATTTATAATGGACAATAACAGCACATTCATTAGTTCAAGGTCAATAAAACTCGAATCTAATAAAATGGCTATTTGTTTGATTTTCTGTGCATACTGATAAGTGGGTGTGATTGATTTTACCATTTGTAACAAATCCTGGCATCAGTTTTTACCTGCATCAGGTGGCAAGTAGAAGTTAAAAATTGCAATGATGGTGATGAGGATACAAGGCAGGATGATGTTAAACACGTAATACATGGGCTTCCTCTCGATGATCAGGTAAAAGGTGATGTCTTCATACAGGTCCTCTCGCACATTCTTCCTAGAAACCTTGTGACGAATGTGCCATTCTCCACTCTCTGGGATGAGATACCAGAAAAAACATATTTTCATGTATAAGTGGAAACGTGGGTGAGCATTACTATGGCATCATACATTGTCATTTTGAGTGGGTTTAAGCAGGAAATTCTTGAAATGTAACAGTTTATTTTAAAAATATCACACTAAAAGTACTGCATTTTTTTAAAAACAATGTAAAAAAAGAAAATCACGTATCTCACCAAAGGCTGAAATGTACAAAAGCTTTGTCTGAAAAGTTGCTGAGCATTGCTAGATGGTCTCTAGGGTGTTGCTAGGTCAGGGACTCAGGGGTCAAATGTCATGCAGAAATTAGTTTGCCTGGAAGCTTTAGTGAGTCTGAAGACCTTGATTAGCGGATTTAGATGTGTTAAAGTAGTGCTCTGCCCTGTACATGGTTTCTTAACAGCTGCTAGAATGTCTTCAGAATGGTTGCTAGAGTATTTTTAAGTCATTAAAGCGCCATAGAATGTTAAACTGGATTTACCTTGGCATAGTTGAATAATAAGAGTTCTGTACATGGAAATGACAAACCCTGAGTCTCAAACACCAATGTTTCATGCTTCTTCCAAAAAGACCATTGAATAACGGGATCACTACGCCCCCAACATTTGCATAACGTATACCCGCCCGTGTTCTAGACCAGCCACCAGCCAAACACACACAGCCGAATCACCAAAAGTTCTGCAGGTATGGTGAAGAAACAAGCAGGAGAATAGTGAAATTGAAAGATCATGATGGAAATAAACGTTATGTTCCAGGCTGTGCAGGTGATAAGAAGCGCAGGGATGGGTTGGTGCCTGTATTCGGAATGGCACGGAAAGCAAATAACGTGTTCTTATAAAATGACAGGGACATGGTTAGCTTGATAGCAGTAGTCGGTTATCTTACAGTACATACTGTAAGATTTCACTTACCACATAACTGAGAATTTAGGATGATTGCAAATGAGTACTGATGCTCATTAGTATAAACTATGTGTGTGCTACGAGTGTGTGATCGCGAATATCGAAAGTAAATGTAAAAAATAATCATGCATTTAAAAGCAGTTTCAATGCCCAGTATATTAATAGCGGCTCCTGATGTCCGCACTTTCTTTACAGTATAATTACCCGACAATATAACTGTGAGAGAAAGTATTGAAATATATATTTTTCTCCCTGTGTTTCCTTCCTACTCTGTGAGCTACTGAAATGAGCCGCTCTGTGAAACAGCCAATCAGAGCAGAGCTCAACATTATTATTCATTACCCTTCCAGATAAGCCAATAACAGACCATCATTCCAAGGAGAAACCCTAGGGTTGCACATGCCCTTACCTAAGCCACATACCTTCTATTTAGATAGAAGGTATTTACACTATAAGTCCTTGCACAATCTAACATGTGTTAAAATTAAACTGGAAATTAGGTGCTGGGCGTCCGGCCAGAGGAGAACTGGACCCAACTAAGCCT